>OOFC01018450.1:0-27690 GCA_900323345.1 Pseudochromis fuscus
GTGCGCCTTATAATCCGATGCGCCTTATATATGGATCAATATTGGTTAATTATGTCTACTGTAGTCGGGGGCGTATATTGTGATTGCACTAACGTTTGATTTACCGTAGCGGTATCAGACTGTTTCTTTTACGTGTTTACTGAATCAGGGAAAAGTTCCCCTCCACGTTTGTGATGCACTAACTACGTGATAAAAAGTTGCACTACCTGTTGTACCTTGCTGTTGGTAAAAGATAAAACTACATCACTGACGTTACCTCGGAGAAAAAAAATAAAACAGCTGTTCATGTAGCTTTGAACTGTGACAAATGGAGTTGGAAATACATTGTTTTCAACGAAGGCGGCGCAAATACCGGTAAGAGCTACTGGTACGTACGGTACCGTATTGTGAATGTACTAGCTTGTTTTGGGAGTGAACGGAGTTGTCAGAACGTTGGTTTGTATTATATTAATAAAGTTTGACTGACTGACTTATCTGACTGTTTTGTTGACATCCCCTTTAGTGCAGCTTCATCTAGATGGATGATAACACAACCCCAGCTACTACAGTAGTTTCTATTCTATGCACCTTATAATCTGATGTGCCTTATAGTGAAAATATGGCATCTGACACAATTGTGTTGCAATAACTGCTTTTGATTGGCTGTCTGTCAGCTGTCTCACAGTCCCAGTGCGTGTCTCTCCTCTGATTCTTAATCTGTCCTCTATGTTTGGTTTAGTCATCATGCCACCTCCTCACCTGTCTGCTCCTCTCGCCGCCTGTTTACCTGCAAACTATTTTTTTAATCTTTCCATCAACTGTAACTTGGTGATCTCCCCAAACGGCTGCTGTGTGTTTATTTCTGCTGTTCCCATGTTCCTGCCAGTCTGGTCCACTGTCTGCGTCCTGTCAGCCAACGTGTCTCCACCTACATAATTTGTTTTGTCTCCCTGCCTGTCATTTTTAACAGGAGGTGAACGGCTCGGCCCTCCACGGAGACAGCATCGGCGCGCCACTTTTGGATGACAGGATGACACATTTCCGTCTGTTTCGCTGTACGATATTTTTGTCACGGCGCCCTGTTTTGCAGTGCGATCCATTTTTTATTGTGCTGAGGTGATTGCGGCCATCAGTCACGAGTATCCACTGAGTTTTCATTATCTTATAGCGCTCGCTGCACTTATATCTTTTGAGACCACAGATGAATTTAACACAAGAATCAAGAGCTGGGTGGGAACAGCCAGAACTTCCTGAGGTCAATCTCTGCCGTGTTCTGACTGTGGCTGTGTGCGCTGGTGTGCATGCTGATGTGTGTGTCCTATTGTGTGTGAGAGGTCCAGACACTAATAGTGTTAGTGGACACAGAAAGGATGATCCGCAGAGGTCATCAAGTGGAGAGATTAACACCCCAGACAGACTGTCTGACTGACTGACTGTAGTAACCCAGGGAGAGAAGATAAGTCATCTCTAAAGTGAGGGAAAGGTCAAAATATGTGAAAGATAAGATACAACTCAAAATTTGCATCAGTATTGTGAGATTACGTGAAGTCGTTTTGCAAAGCTATTTGTAACACTGTTGGCAGCTGCACAGAGGTGAAGCAAAAATACTCGTGAAGCACTTGTTATTTCATTTTCAACAAGAGTCTGCACAGTGAGGAAGAAGTACTTGATGTTTAGGTAGCTTGGCAAACAACTCTAGCAACTACTATTCATTTTTCAGTTGAAAATAATAAGCTTACAGCAAGTGTCCATGACAGTTCAAGACAGTCAGTGTTGTAGCAGCTGGACCACATGAACCTCAGGATGTGGGAGTGTCAGGAGCTCACATTTGGGTCACTACTGCTCAGTAGTGGGCAACAAGCACAAGATCCAGGCAACCATTACCCCAACATTTTTACTTTATTTTTATTTACCGTATTTTCTGATGTTTTGAACTTAAACACCGGTGTGGCTCAGTATCGGCGCCACGAAGCTCGTTGGCTTTTTACAAGCTAGCATGCTCCGTGCCGCCGATACATTTAGCCTCGTCACATCAGACCCGGTCAGAGTGGACCACATGAAACTGTTTGAATAAATTCAATAGTGGCTTATAGACAGGTGAGCTCAATAGTCCAGAAAATACGGTACCTTTGTAGGAGGAAGTGATGATGTGCGATCCAGTTTGACACAGTCATCATCATCACATGTCAAAAAAGATGATGCTCAATGCACTGGACAAAAGAGTAGTGAGAGTTTTTCATAGCAAGCACACTTTTATTATTTTATGCATCTATAAAAAGATGGGGTTTTTTGTTTTTTTGTATTTACAAATTGACAAAATAACACCTTAACACAGCTTTATTAACATATTTGTGCTAACAGCAGATGTGTGAAGACAGTAAAAAAAAAAAGGTGTCTCGTAGTAAAATACTGCCAAAAAGATATCACCTGACTCGGCAGCTTGAAGCTCTGACTAGTGAATAAAAATAATTAACAACTAGCTGCTGAACAGTTGAGCATCAACAGTAGATGTTTCTCAGGAGACTAAAAACAGGCCTAACAGAGAAGGACATTTGGACTTAATAATGAGAATAAAAATAAATTCTGATGTTGTTTCCTGACTTGACTGGATAGATTTTCAATATCAGCTTAAAATGTGATGATATGTCAGTGTTGTGTACTTTTCTTTCTGCTCCATCCAACGTGACCTAGAAGGCAGTTACTGCAAGCGAAGAGAAACTAACATGAAAATACAGTTTATAAATGGCATTTTGCATAGGCATAAGAAAACATACATCCACCTAATTGGGGAAACTGGTTAATTAAAAACAAACAAAAAATGCATGAATAAATCCAGTCTTTCACCTAATTATTTGTGCGTGTTACTGTACATTTCATCACACAGCACAACAAGTCCCTGGAATTAGTGCTGATTTTAAGTAGACTTCTTGTCGACTGTTCATTGCATCAGAACATATTAACAGCCAGTTGTCTGACTTCAACAAATGGTTCAACATATGGCTTCACTTTAAAAATCACATCCTTTAGAAATACTTGAAAGACTTCTTGAAGGCTTCCCCTAGTGGCCTGTCATCTCACTGCAGTCTGCTGCTTTTCATAACCTGTTAAAAAGATCTGGGGGTGTCTGTTGCTGTCAGAAAATCCAAGTTTTTTTTATTTGGTTTACGTCTTAAGCAATCTCTCCATCACACAGATACATTCAGGATATGTACAACTGACACTTACTGTCGCATTATGCAATCCCATCGAGCTGTTGGTTGATTGCAGTTTTAATCCAACCAGCTGTGTCTTTTATTCCTCATCACTGAGGGTGATGCCCCCTCTCAACAAGTAAAGGAGCAGCTGATACAGTAACACGCTGTTTTCATCTCTCCTGTACAGTGGAGGGTGTGTAGCCTTTGATTCCTTACGCAGCCCAGGATCCTCATCAATTACAGCTCCTTGATGAGTGCCGAGCGCACACACGTTCTGCTCTTTGAAAGCATAATGATGCAGTCTTTCCTTCCCCACCCATACTTTACACTTTAATGGACTGAGCCTCGAGCAATCGCACCGCTTCTCGTTTACGGTAATTGGGGGGATAGTGGCTCTGTACATGGGGTAGACTTGAGGGGGAGACATGTAGTGTAATTAGAGTTTTTGCTGTCAGCAGATACGGTCATTCATAGTACTGAAAATCAATTTTGTGTTATGAAGTACAGTCTGTTTGGCAAAATGGATTTCAGCTATACTGTACATGTTTTTCAGGTTTTATTTAACCGCAGTGGTGTGTGTGTGTGTGTGTGTGTGTGTGTGTCTGTGTGTGCACTTGGGCTCATACTGTTTTGGAGAATGATCAAAAGCACAAAAGGACATGAGTCGACAGCAGGCTTTTTCTTTTATCTCTAATTTTATAACTGTATGTACCCCATGGGAAGCATCGTCACTTGTGTGTGTGTGTGTGTGTGTGTGTACGTATTGATGTGTGCATTTGCGCTCCTCCGCTGCATATTACTGCAATTTTTCTCGGTCTCATGGCCGCGGTGAGTTTATTAGCTGATACTGGAGGAGAGCCAGGTGTGTTTAACTAGGCTGGGCCTCTGTGGCTCTCAAGGAATCACATATATTAAATAATTGTCCTCCCTTTGTCAAAACACTGACGGTGCCCCCAGGTGTTATCTTAATGGTTTGAAGCAGTACACACTTTGAAGGTAATAACTGGCCAGAATCCCCCTGCCTGCTCCACTGAGGTGTTTGGATACAGCCATCGTCTGCTTGATACTGATTAGATTTCTGTGAATAGAAGGAATCTCAGTGTTGCTCATAATATATTTAATCTAAAATCATGATAAAACTGCAGCGTAGAGCGGGTACTGGTATTTGATGAATTGTTTAAGTCGTTTAAACAGGGATAAATATCTGTTGCTGCTTTTCTCTGTTCCATTAATCTAACATGTTTGTAATTTCAGTTATATGACATTTGACATTGGATGGGGATTTTTTTACTTGAAATCCACCAAGGAATTTATGTTTTTGCCCCTGTTGTTTTTTTTGGGTTTTTTTTAGATTGATGGGATATTACTCAAGGAACCAGTTGTTACATATTGGGCGAGATTAGATGATGAGATCCTGCCATCCAAAAAACTCTTACAATGTGTTTTAAAAAACTCTACAGTGCAGGGTGATAATTTGGTGGAGATCAGATTTCATTTAAGGACATAGTAGATCAAAAACAGATTTGTGTACATGGTTTGTACTCTGAGTGCTCTCAAGTCTAGTCTGACATTTTATAGACCAAATATTTTGATTAAAGGTGCCCTGTGGAATCTGTTTTTCCTGTGGTAGAGTTATGGAGCTTTGTCCTGGCTGCACTGCACCAAGAAACATCAAAATGCACCCAACAAGGTAGTGAGGAAGACTGGAAGCTAACACATATTATACACACACAATGTACATTTCAGAATGTAGAAAATATGAACAGGAAACATTCATAACAGCCTAATCAATGACCATAATAACCTCTTGTACCCCTACACTGTACTATAAACGAGGAGAAAACCTATAGAAGTTAAAGGTTGAAGGTTTATAGCTGGAGTACAAAGACAGCAGGGGTCCAAACAGAAAGTTCAAACTGTGGTTTGCACCTCTTCAACTCCTCTTTCCCTTTTATTTTTGCCTGAATTCTTCCTGTTCCTGTCATATATCTGCTTCTTCCATCCTGACCTTCAGGTAAAGACATTTATGTGTTTGCACATGCTAACACAGGAACAAGAGTCCACACACAGACACACTCCAGCCCCCACCCTCACACATCCTGCATAGTGCTGACAGTGTTGTCCCAGGTTCAGCTGTAAAAGTGCTGCGGATGGCTCCTCAGAGAGCATCCTGCTCTACTCCTCTGATACTGTACATTGAACTCAAGACGCCACTGCAACATAATGAATGTTTGAAAGGATGAGTGAGTGTGTTCGAGCAGGAAGCAGGTCAAAGTCATATATGACCAAAGAAGAGGAGCCAGCCATCCGGGGAAAAGGGTCTAAGAGGATTGATGAGTTTCTCTCCAATACTAAAAGGTTAGCCGCACTGAACCCTGCACAGGATCTCGTCACCTGCTGTGTCCAATAAAGACATGAAATACAGTCTTATTATTCAAGTGTTAAGTTGACTGTAACAGGGTGGATTCTACTATACATGATGTTCGGTTTGAATCAGTACTTTTCATTATAAGTTGTAAATGCCAGAGCCAGAGTTACTGACTACCAATCATCTCGGCTCAGCCTGAAAATGAAAAGTAATTTTTTTTTTTTTTTTTTGCACTTCACTTCTCATCTCCACTTTCCTCAGTATGCAGAGTTCGAAGTTAATTGACGATGCCATTATAATTTCCTGTCTCTCACTGTTGTACTGCAACTAACACCGGGATCTTCCTCTGGTGTTTTAATCCCCCGGTCTGTCCAAGTGCGTCTTGCTTGACTGCTTGCATTCTTTCCCAGTGTGTGTGTGTGTGTGTGTGTGTGTGTGTGTGTGTGTGTGTGTGTCTAAATGAGCGTCTCCCTGTAGCCAAGATAAGCAGGCTGTGTATTGCTGAAGTCTGTCCAGAGTATCCACAGTGGGGGAGAGAGGAAATGAGGCGATCAGTAGCGGGGCTATAATCAGCAGTGACGGCCCGGTCCAGGATCACCAAGCAGGTGGACGATCCACCCAGCTGCCATGTTATCGCTGTTGTCGCTGTTTCTTTAGCATAACCTTAGATGATCACAATCACAATACTTTATTGATCCCCAAGGGTAAGTTGGGTAAATTGATAATTAATCTCTCTGAAAATGTTGCCTGTGTAGTACTGATTTGCAATGTGCAACAGTTTGTATCAGCCTTGCATTAATCTTTATACAATATGCTGCATTATATAAATCACAGCTAGAGTAATCTTTTCTATTATTACTTAGCTTCATCCCTTTATCCTCCTTTATCTGCCTCATGTAGGAAGTGCTCTCTCTCTACATCCTCCGGAGAGGTTGGATGTTTGCAGCTCATTCCTGACCTGAGAGACCCTCAGCCTCTTATAAGACATCTGTCCTTTGCTTAACCTCACACGCCCGCTGTCCTTATATATTCAGGGACAAGATGATTCACAGCACAATCCCCCCGACTACACTTTCATCAAGTCTTAGGAACCCGTTGTATGGACGACCGAGATCCACTCTCTAAAACAAATTACCATACATTGAAAAAGAGCTTTAAGTGGCCGGGATCCCGGTGACAGTGATTCACTCATGTGTTAATGCAAACATGATTTGGAGGAGAAAAAAAAAACCTTGTGGTATAAAGGAGAAAATAATTAGAGTGAGTGAGGGGAAGCAGCTTTGAACAGATTTGATAGGTGGAAGCGGATGTCATCAGGGTCAACAGAAGGACTCATGCAAGCAAGCACGGTATTCTTTGTAACATACAATGCAAATCACCTTCTGGTACCTTCGACATTTCAATGTGCCCTTTAAAAATGTGTAGTTCTGTTTAAGCCACATGTAGGACATGCTGAGTCCATGAAGGTTAAAGCTCGATTGAGGTTTGGATGTTGAGGAAATCAAGACACTGCAGCATTGTAAATATGACAGAGATTTTTTTCATTGCATCACTACTATTGAACCTGTGCTGACCCAATGTGTGGTCACTGTGGATTAGAGGAGAAGCAGGATTGGTGCTCCAGTCCTCGGCTTCTTTGTTCACACATTAAAGTGTCCTTATGCATGAAGTCGAACCCCAGACTGCTCTGAATTCATGGTAACTGTGAAACCATGAGTGTGTGTGAATGGCAGTCTTGTCCAAAAAGTTTGATATTATTTGCTAAATACAATTTTACAACTCAAGGTCAGTGGAGGATTCATCAGAGACTGCCACAGTCTTCCACTTGCATCCAAATAAATATTTTTGAATGCCCATCCATCCACCCATCTTCTTCCACTTATCCGGGGTCAGATCGTGGGGGCAGCATCCTAAGCGAGGAAGCCCAGACTTCCCTCTCCCTGGCCACTTCAGCCAGCTCTTCCCGGGGGATCCCGAGGCGTTCGCAGGCCAGCCGATAGACTTAGTCCCTCCAGAGTGTCCTGGGTCTTCACCGGGGTCTCCTACTGGTGGGACATGCCCTGAACACCTCAACCAGGAGGCATCCTAATTAGATGCCCAAGCCACCTCATCTGGCATTTTTGAATGGTCCCATGTCAAAATGTGCAAAACTAACTAGACAGTTTATAAATGACTGATTTGAAAATGCCATGTGAAAGAAAGTCTTTAATGGGCTGTTATGACTATGTCACTTTGACCTCATTGTCCTGTGTTGACACCATGTTGTTTCCCATTGGAGCACTGAGCAGGGATAATCATGATGTCCCCCTGTTCAAACCAGAGCCAAAAAAAATGTTTGGCCACCTAAACTACATGCCTTTGTCTGTATAATGTGAACTAAACACAGGAGAAACTTTATAAAGTGGGGAGGGGGATATAAATATAAATCCCAGATGCTCTAAGTGTTTGTGTATTTACGTCTCAATCATCCATCAGTTGTCACATCCAGTGTCATCATCACACAAAGAAGTAGATGCACATCTGCTGCAGTAGACTGTTTGACTTGCTGTAAGCCGTACAGCAAATTCCAGATGTTGTTTGTTTGTGTGTGGGTATTTGAGTATGAGACAGCAGTGGGAGGGGGTGATTTGAATTAGAACCTTTTAATTAAATACTTCTCTGTTAGTAAATTACTTCACAACTATAATTCAGTCCTAAAACACTGTAAAAACATGTATATTTCAGATCAAGTCAACTTCAAAATTATGATTTTGTTATTAGTTTTAATAATAATTTGATAAAGCATCAGTAGTCGTGACCAGTTTTGTTGCCTGTCAATATATTGTATAGAATCCTTCGTTGAGTGTCTCTTATTCATTATAGTGAGACAAAGCCTGTCTGCAAGTAATTAAAAATGTGGCACTGAGTGAGGTTTTCTGCTCACAGTTTTTCGATCACCTCATGATTCAACTGTGATCCACTGAGCAGAGACGTTGCCAAACTTTACAAAAGAAAGAGCCACCAACTGTTCATTACATAAAAAAGTGAGTTTGTGGTCTGCAGAATTTCTGTCACTCTTTGCACAGTATGTACATTTAATGAAACATTGTAATAGTCTGTATCAACTTTGTGAAGTGTGTGGAAGAGACTTGAGATCAACTTCACACTTTCACACTTTCTTTTGAAATTCACTGACAGGATCAGGGTCAATATGTCTTTCTTTCAGGTTTACTTCTCTTTAACCTGTAATTTTAATGTAACACAACTTGAATTAGGTGATTCATCCCAGTTCTAATTTCCACTGTGAAGCCATTTTAGATGTAAACCACAGACTGTTTACAGAAATGGACCAAGCAAGCTTGGCGTCACCAGCTGGTTTGTGGACTCGCATTTTGAAGCCAGAAGATCGACATTTGAACGTCACCATGCTGTTTGTTTGGAGCCAAAAGTGACCATATTTGTGTATGGCAGAAGGAGTAAGCCATACCCAAGTCACTGCCAATGGTGTAAATATTGACGGTGCAACCAAAGGAGCTGCACCGGGGCCCAGACGCCGTCAGGGGCCCATGAAAAAAAAAAAAAAAAAAAAAAAAAAGCAGCTGTCCAGAATTGCCACAGGCCTCCTCTGTGAAGGGAATAGCTCGGTGCGGTCAGTGAGCTAACGCTGAGAGGCTGGTGTGGGAGGAGGAAATTATCATTTGTCCAATCACCTTGATACGTGTCAGTCATGATGAGTCGGAATGGTGTAACGTGAGTTGTTTCTCCTTTCAGCAAAAAAAAAAAGCAAGTGGATGAAAGCTGTCAAGACAAGGTAGCATAATTGTTTTTAGCAAGACCAAACAAATAAACGGCACACAAAAGACGAAGGAAAGAAAGGAGCAGGATGAGGGTAAAGCTAAAATGACCAAATTAGACAAGTTTTTTACTAAACCCAGGCAACCCAGGCAAAACCTAGCGTCCCACCAGAAGTTAGCGGTAGCTTGCCAGCTAGCTCCACAAATGAAGCGGCACCGACAACTACCGCTGTGTCCCGCTTCTCTGGGCGGCCTGGAGGAGACTTCCCCACCACTGCAGCCTCAAAGGTCAGTATAATTCTCTTTTATAATTTTTAATCTTTATTGTAAAGGCGGCGAGAACTAGCATTTTACCATTGTCTGTTATAACATGCAATTATTGTGTGATACAGGTGCCACGTTAATGTTGTGTTTTTGTTAGGCATATAATGAGGATTGTTTTTCTTGATGGTTATGCTTATGGGCATACTGTGCAAGATATCTTTGTGTATAGTTGTTAATGTCGGCTATATTTGAATGTTTGATAGTTTGGGGACATCATCAGGCTGTGGTAGTTTGAGCCCAGGTCAGGGCAGGCTGATAGATAAGTGCTGATGTGGAGCTTCGGCCGCTGTCCATGGTGCTGAAAGGCTGGTTTGCAGGATGAGTGTGTGGCCACCTGTAACATTAGCCTACGTGGTGGCAATAGCAGTTCTCTGGAGTGGCCGTTAGCTAATGTACTTTAGCTACTGACATCAGATTGACTTATGGAAAACATGTATTGACTGAGTATTTCTTGATTAAAAAAGAGGATTTTTGAATTGAAGTCAATCAGAGCCATTTTTTTTAGGGCCAGCCTCCAGTGGCCATCATGAGTATTGCACTTTTTTCACTTCCACGTTGGCCTCATTTTTGAGCCCCACTTGCTTTGTTCATTTCTATATGCAGCCTATGGTGTAAACACAAGCAGAGCTGAGCTGGAATTTGGAGTGTGTTTTATAAGTTGTTTTCCACTTCTGCTCCCAAGTAATATCTCTCATTACTGTGTCATTTAATATGTATAAGTACACTACAGTATCAAAATTGCTGCATGTTTTCTAGGAGAGATGAAACAAGAATGTGAAACAAGAATGTACTCTAGTAAACGGAGTCAGTTGAGAACTACAAGATGCTCTCTTTTTACTTTTTATATGACAACAAGCCTACCACAACACCTGCTCTGTGCACCTGAGGAAGGTCAGTGCCAGAAAGGTTATTAATATTTCTAGCTTCAGCTCTATTGAGAAGCTATAATAATACCAAAGCATGAATCCTTGGTTCACTGGACAGATATCTTAGGGCTGTCCTGTCCCTGTTCTGACTTTTTTTCTTACACACATAGGAAAATGTAATCCTTGTCAGCATCTGCCCATAATTTCCACTTTTCACATTTAACTACCCTTATATGAGATCCATATTTCTATTATAACTCCTTTTATCTGAGCCTATTTCTTATTATTTAGGTTGTGAGCTTGAGTATGTTGTTTACATTTATTGTCGTACCCAAACAAAAAAGTTTTTATTTGACTTGCCTTTGCTTTTTACATAGTTCGCTAGAAATCCACAGTGACTAAAGAAAAGTGGGATTCAAGTTGAATGACTAAGCAGTTTGCACTGTTAGTTTTGTTTTCCCAATCTGTTCGGTCTTTAGCCAGCGATGCAATCAATTAAAAAATGCCCACAATGGGGAAATTCTGTTATGTCAAGCCACTCAATCTGTGTTTTATATGGTTTTTCAACACGCACACAAAAGGCACCAGCTTATTTGGCTAAGGCGCTCTGTTTTGAAGGGCAGAGATTCAAGGATTTTTGATAAATAACCATCAGTGACCAAACAAGATTAAAGTGGTTTATAATGACATTTACAGAAAGAGACCATCTCTCTTCTCTCTCTGTCTTCAAACCCAGGCTTTATGAAGGTGTAATCTGTTCATGATGAAGCAATCCTTTGTCAGCATTACTCCCTTGTTTGTAGTTTTTCTGGCAGTCATATTCAGGGTTATGTAATCTTTGGTGCCTTAGTCATTGAACCGTGGTGTCACTGCGACACCTGCCACTGCAACTTGACTGACCAAGGCCTGCCCCACTCAGGACTGTGTGGAAAACCAGAGAGGAGACACGTGGATGATGACAATGGATGATAAACAGGTCATACAGTATACTTCAAATGGGAACCTTCTGTCAAATGTGAACAAAAGATAAAAGCAGAATACAGAGGAAGAAGTAAGCACCTCT
Organism: Pseudochromis fuscus; assembly: GCA_900323345.1. NCBI lineage: Eukaryota > Metazoa > Chordata > Actinopteri > Pseudochromidae > Pseudochromis > Pseudochromis fuscus. Next base: position 11,568 of record OOFC01018450.1, read on the forward strand.
GAGTATTAAAGTAAAGAAACAAAGAGAGCACAGAAAACATAAAAAAAAATACATCTGGGTGTTTTCTTGTTTCTTCCTGGTCACCAGAGCACTGCAGCTTATTCCAGACAGATTTGATTAAAAGGCAGCAAACACCCCGAACAGGCTGCTGTCACAAGCACATGCAACCCTATAGGAGTTAAGTTTTGCAGTTACTTTAGGGCTTCTGAGTGTGGTTAGAAATCCTCGGAAAGCACAAAGAAACTCAGAGTCGTACTTCATTCAAGATCACTCTGCTGTGAGGCAACAGCTCTCCCCTCTAGCCAGCATGTTGCCGTCATATTTGTCAGATCTTCTATTATTTCTCTCTGAGCTGTGGTTATGAAACTCTTCCTGCCAGCAATCACAGACTAACTCCACTGACAAGCACTGAACACAAAGACTGCACAGCTAAGAAAACCAGTGCTGTCGTGGACACAGATGCTCAGTCCTCCACTCTTCACTATTTTGGCTCTGATTAATTTCTGCATTGAAAATACGAAGCCTCGCCTTTCAAACCAGACCTGACCTTCTGCATCTGCCCTCCAGCTTCCTGCCACCTGTTGTTGGACAAGTACACCCACAAACACTCCTCAGTTCCTTTGCCACTCTTCAGAGACTGCTGGTGGACCACAGGACCTTGTCCTCTGAGCAGGAGCAAGCCAGTGTCCCATTCCTCAAGGCTTACATTCAAACGTGGAGACATACCTCTCTACTCAGTTTTGGCCCCCAACCAGTCAAGGTCAAGACTTGACCTCACATTTCCTATAATAAGTTGAGTGGGAGCAATGTGTGAGAAATTACACGGATGGTTTTGTAAGAGGTTATTGGGATGCATGAGCACCACCTTACCTCTAAAGCTCCAGAGCTGGCGACTTTCTCTGCACCCGCTTCTCCACCTACATACGATCTCTTTTCTCCCTCATGTCTCATCTCGTCTCAGGGGACATCATCAAGCAGCCTTTCCCCTTCTGACTGCTGTTCTGAGGATCCAGGTGTGCGCTGGCCCTTCCTCACCCAGTCATCATTGATTTTTTTTATACCTCCAATCCTCTTCTTCTCACCCTTCAAAGAGGTTTGAAGCCGAATACATCATCCCCCTGCTAAGTGGAAGAGTCCCCAAGTGGGGTTCAACTGTATCTGCTCATTTAAGGCTGTTTGTTGTCATTAAATTCCATTTGCTAGTTCCTCTTTGTGCCTTTTTCCTTTCTTCTGTGTTGAATGAAATAGTAAATGAATTAACCTTTATATATTTATTCATTACTGAGACACAGAGAAAAGAGGCATTAAAAGGACGCAGAGAATCGAAGCCACGGGAGAAAACATCCCTATGGACCAGATCCTAAACTGGTGGAGATGTGTGGATCCTGGAAAGTGGATCTCCTCCATACCAAAGCATCTGAAGATTGAAAAGATTTTACTGCAACAACATACCATAATGTGCAGATGTTGTGCTGTGGCATGCATCATCTTTATGACTCATTCTGTTGACTTGTTGATAACAGATAAGAAACAGTTTTTAAAACACACCCATTCAAATTTTATACAGTAACTTGGCCAGTTAGACAAATAATAGCTGTCAAAAAAAAAATAACCGTATTTTCCAGACTATAAGCCGCTACTTTTTTCCAACACTTTGAACCCTGCGGCTTAAACACCGGTGTGGCTCATGTATCGGCGGCACGAAGCTCGTTAGCTTTTTACAAGCTAGCAAGCTCCGTGCCGTCGATACATTTAGCCTCGTCACATCAGACCCGGTCAGAGTGGACCACATGAAACTGTTTGAATAAATGCAATAGCGGCTTATAGACAGCTGCACTCAATAGTCTGGAAAATACGGTACATTTATATATATTTGTTTATAAAGATAAGATAACGAGCTGTTGGCCCCTCACCAAAATGGCAGACTATTCCTTTAAGAGTAGCATAACCAGAATATTCAACTTTCCCTCCAAGTCCCGGTTCAAACATCTCCAACATTTGTGTACTAGACAATACAAACACCTCCGTATTGTCAAGACTGTGTGACACATACACCGCAGAGATATTCACCAGTAACTGCTCTCCTCTCGTACTGGGTGCAGGTTTTTCTGTGACTCCCAGGGATTGTTTGGAGGCTGGTGCAGTCAGGCATGGTGGAGAATGGGAATGAAGGGATTATGATGAGCTGTTAGCATTTGCCCTACACAAAGACACACACACACACACACATACTCATTTAAAAGGAGCCTTAGCAAATCAAATTAGGCTGCCAAATTGTGTTCTCCCTCTTTCCTTGCCTTCCTCTCCAGAGCCTTTGATGGCCTGAGTCTCTGAGGTCCCTGCCATCATCAGGGAGAGATGAGAGGATTGAGGGGCTTAGGGGCCTCTCAGTATGATAAGAGGGTAAGAGCCCATACAGACTGAGACAGAGAGGAGGCCATGACCTGTGGCAGATTGGAGTTGAAGGTCATCATGAGTACATTTCCAGTAAAATCTGAAAATATTTTAAAACTGTGAGCCATGTGATTTATGCAGGTAGACTCCCTGAGTGATTCATAAAGTGTAGACGTGTTCTAGGATGTTTGGAGAGAATAATATTTAACCTGTTTAATTTCAGAGAAGTTCAGGGGCTTGAATTTAATTATTATTCCAGTGGACAGTGCATTTAAACTTTTGCCTGTCCTTGAAAAAGTAATGGACTCCTGTTGGACTTAGTTGGCTGGTTAATAAGCCCTGAAATCATTAAAGAATATATATGTATAATTACATAAGCAACTTCTATTTCCCTCTTAAGGGTGACTGCATTTGTCCATTGGTAAATTCATCTGTAACAGTATCATCATGAAACCCAATGTGTCAGTTGTAGGTTTCTGAAACATCCTGGTTATTGAAGGAGTCCATGATGCCTCAGTGCTGAAACCATATTTTTTTGGTAACTCCACACACTCTTTGTTTTTCTTTGTGTACTCTTAATAATTACTGTATTTTCCGGACTATAAGCCGCTATTGAATTTATTCGAACAGTTTCATGTGGTCCACTCTGACCGGGTCTGATGTGATGACGCTAAATGTATCGGCGGCACGGAGCTTCGTGCCGCCGATACATGAGAAACACTGGCGTTAAGTTCAAGGCGTCTGAAAAAAGTAGCGGCTTATAGTCCGGAAAATACGGTAATATGTGTGGAAATGTTGCATCAGTTGAAAAAGTATCACTGGGTTTTACTGTTTGAATTTCCTCACAGTTTATTCAGTCAAACCTCAACCTGCACATTATTTACTTTTTAATTACAGGCCTTTATTCTCACTCGTATGTCACTGAATTTGAACCCCTGTTAGCATGCAGACACATTATCTGCTTGATTAGTGTGTGAATGTGTTTTTTTCTGTCTGAGTGTGTTCGCATGCTCACTTGCACGGGTAACTTTGCTATAAGCTGTTTAAAAATAGCGAATATATTAGCAGCCGTAGGGGGTCTGCAAATGCATGTTTAATGAATGTCGTGCATGGATACACACACACATACAAATACACACAGACATACATACACAGCTCTGGTAAAGACTCAGCAGAGATAAGCCAATGGATTAAAATGGCACCAAAATGTCTCTGATGTAGGGGACAGACAGTTATGTAACAGAGAAAATGCTGACCAAGAAGAGGAGAAGCTTTGTGTGTGTTCACAAGGGAGTACGTCTGTTTTTGATATTTCTGCAGTCTTGAAGTTGTTTGACTTATATTTGTTTACTTATCAAGGTGATTTAAAAAAATAATTAAATAAAAAAGACTAAAAACATGCCCTTTGTGGTCCCTTTGGAAAGTACAAGTAAACTAGATTTGTGGCTATATTTGAATGTACCTTTGCCTCAATGTACAGCAGTATGCACATACAAATTTAATCAGCTAGGTCTGCTCTCGTCTTTGCTGCCTGAATGAGTCGATCCCTTACAGCATCCTCAAGTTCACTGCATTAAGAGATGTGCAGAGCAAACTCCCCCTACAGGAGGATTTAAGACATGCCGCTGTTTCTTTTACACACTGTGGATTGGCTGTAGGGTTATTTGACCAGAATTTTACCCGTTGAGTAAGGAACCTGGGTCTTCCACCGGTAGGAGACCCAGGACATGCTGGAGGGACTATGTCTCTGTGCTGGCCTGAGAACACCTCGGGATCCCCCCCTGGAAGAGCTGGAGGAAGTGGGAGAGGAGGGGGAAGTCTGGGCTTCCTGCTTCGGCTGCTGCCCCAGCGACCCAACCCTTGATAAGAGGAAGAAGATGGATGGATGGATGGATGGATGGATGGATGGATGGATGGAGTAAGGAACTGTCAGCCTCAGCACAACGATACCTGATCTTAAATCTAGCTCCTCTTGAAGTGATCATCTGGCAAAGGGGGGAACAGAAGTAATAAAGACAAGTGTGTTGCCATGAGGATGTGAGCACTCTACAAGACACACATGAGAGGACAGAAGAACAAAAGGGACAGAAAATGAGATGGAGGAGCGAAGAGGAAGAAAAATGTCAGATAAAAAGAAATAGTAATGCAGTGTATGGGTTGTTGTGGCTTGAATTAAGAAAAAGCAGATGCAGAAATATTTGTGTAAATATATTATATAGGCTCTCTGTAATCTTTTAAACTCGTTTCAGTCTCCTCTTTTCAACATGCAGTAACACAGCAGAGATACATACAAAGCTACGTCAGGCTGCCTCTTCTCCTCTCGCTCTCCACTCAAGTCAAAGGGAATTCCTGAGTGACGCTCAGCAACCTCAGCTCTGCCATCTCATCACCCACGCAGCCTCTCTGCCTCCCAGCTGTTTGCCAGGTTTTATACTTGTGGTTTCAAATGCTCAAATGCATATTGTTCAGGAAAACTCCTTGTGGTGTCTTGAGTTATGTCACCAAGTAAAGCACCTCAGCGTGGTGGTTTTCCAACATGTGGTGGAAGTATCTTGAAGTGACCGCTGTAGCTCTGCTTTAACTCTTCAAAGGATGTATAACATTTTGTGGAATATGCTTGTTCTAGCTGTGAGTTTGATGAGAAGATTGAACCTGTCATGTCTATAAGTTTGGTATTAAATCAAATTAGATGTGGTCTTTTTTCCGTCCGCTGTATATTTATGAAATACATGAGGGTCATTTCAATTTTCTCATATGAATCAGCAAAAAAAAAAAGCGAATAGGGCTATATGGTTTCCTGAATTCAATGAAGTGAATGTGAGTGAGTGTGCTTTCACCTCAGTTTAAGTCTCCAAAGCACTTTCCAAGTATTTTTTTTTTTGCCTCTCACTTACCCGTCCACACACACACCAATGACTACAGATGCTAGCTACCATCGGGAGCAACTTGGGGTTTGGTGTCTTGCTCAAGGACCCTTTGACATGAGGACGACAGGAGCTGGGGATCAAACCCCCAATCTTACAATTTGTAGACAACCCACTCTAAACATTTAGATCACTCTAGAGACCAGACAATTTTCAACAAGTAGAGGCATTGTCATGGTAACCAGTCGTACGCCGAGTGACAGCGCTAATGTAGACACACTCCTGAGCACGCTCACGCCTTGGCGCTGCTTCTGTGTACTCAGCTTGTTAGCCACTTGGAATAATCAACCAGTCTCCCTCAGGAGTTTGATGTCCACCATCTGGAACAACGGGGAGGTTTTGGCCCTTTGTCAGTGAGGGAAGCTCAGGCCTGAACGGGGTGTTAGACAGGACCATGCAGGAGCTGGTTGTTAGTCCAGACCATACGGACGCACCAAATGGAAAAACCTGGCTCCGCTGCAGATTCTTGGCATCTGCTGCACAAGGCATCGTCAAGATGCTAACCTCATTGGCGGAGCTTTGACAGAAATACTAATACCAGCGCCATACTTTGTAACAGACTTAGTATGACTACTTTTTGGGGTTATAAATTACTTATTGCATTGTCCTTGCTTTTGCCTTCTGTTTTTACTTTCTGAATAGCTGCACACCTGAGCCTATTTTTTGTCATCTCGTGTGGTTGACCTCTTTCCGCTCCCGTTCCTCCACGTTTTCATGTGCTCGCTCTGCACGTTCCCACCTGCACCTGTAATCCACTGCTTCCTATTTCAGTCCGCTCCCTTTGTCCTGATTTTAGACAATCCCTCTCTCGACTAACAAGTCACATTTTAATCATCCATTATCACTACTTAACCATGGCAGATTTCCTGCTCAGGGGTCACTTTGTGTTCATGCCTTCCATGTATTTATGTCAGTGTGGCAGCTCCGCCTTTAACAGAGCGTGATGTGAAAATATTAATAATATAAGTAATAAAATATATTTAGAGCATATGAAGTGATTGTTTCTGTAACATGTTTCTTCACCACACCTGCACACCTCTTCACCACACCGATTTTAAATGTTTTATTTGGTTTAATACTCTTCACTATAAACTTTTTTTTTTTCAATCTTATCTTTTCATCTTCTCCCAAGGATTCCCTCATCTCAAGCAAATTATCAGTCAAGTGATGACACTCATAAAACCCTGACAGGTGGCGTGTGCACTACTGAGATTGTATTGATCCACCGGCCATTCACGTGAAAGCATGCAAAAGAGTAAACGTTTTAATATACCCGGCACTCAGTATGGTTTACGATAACGGCGGCGCTCGGACGGCGAGGTGAGAAGGAGCCTCATCAGAGCTGTGTCACAGGACGCCTGTGGTTTATTTCTTTATTCTCAGGAGCCTGAAGATTCAATCTAACATGTGTGCTGTAATGAAATATGTAGCACTCAGTGTTCAAATACAAGCCAAAAGTGCAATTCAGTTGATAAATACTTAAATCAATAATTTCTTTAAAGATTACCTTCTCCACGTGCACATGCATACAAACAAGAGGAGGTATTTTTTGGCTTCTCTCTTCATCCAGGTGAATGATACCAGGATATATAAACTGTGAGACATCATAAATTGGAAGAAATCTTTCCATATCTTTTATTCCTTACATCAGTAAATGTGATTCAGTACCTTGTGATGTTTAATGTGCTCAAATGAACTGAACACATAAATTTTTTGGAAACTTTTGTTTTTTAGATCATTTCTTGAAAACCTATGCAAACAGTCCCTGGTTCTGGAAGAGTTTTCCCATTTTCACATCTTTCTTTCTCTTTGATTTCACTGTTGAAATGTTTTTCTGAACTATGTTTTAATCACCTCTTTCATTATTGTTGTATTTGCTTATCAAAGAACTTCTACTGATGATTGAACCTGAAGAGTTTATGCTGATCCAAGCTGCAGAGGTGCAGAGACTGTGAGTCATACAACATTGTGTATCGGAGAAATGAGTGGGACTCCAGTGCACCGTGTATGCTTAAAAGCAAAAAAACAACAGCTACAAAACTTAATTAACATTTTAAATAATACCTTTGCCCTTGGAAAGTAAGTTGTATAACTTATTAGAAATTGGATGTGCAATGTCTATTATTCTGTTTTTCAAACTTTTTTTTTCATTTAGTTTCTGAAAGCTTTTTTATGCACACATATAATCTTAGTACAAAAATAAATACTGTAGCCTAATCTGTCTGTTGTCCCACAATCAAATCGTTGACGAGACACCCAGCCTGTCCCTGTCTGCCGTGCTGTCCCGCTCTCGTGAATATAGGGCAGTGTGCGTTGTTCATCCACTCATTTAATTCAGCTTTAATTCATTATGGTCGGTCTCTGAAATGTGATTGGTAATTAATAGTTGGTGGTTGTTGCAGCACGTGGAGTGGCTCTGCAGATCTGAGGTCGATAGAAAACTGCTCAAGACTCGTGTGAAAACAGATCAAAGACAATGCAATAAAGGAACAGGGAGGATATTGTATAGTGTAAATGGTAAATGGAGTACATTTATATAGCGCTTTCTTGACCTTAGCTAGAGCACCAAAGTGCTTTACAAGGCAACTCATTCACCCATTCACACACACACTCGCACGCCAATGGCTATAGAGCTGCCATGCAAGGCACTAGCCATCGTTGGGAGCAACTTATGGCGCATTTACACTGGTACCTACTCGCTTCGCTTCGCTTCGGTTTTGGCGCATTTACACTGGGAAAAAAGTACCTGGAACTTGGTACCTGGTACAACTTTTCATACCTCCTCTCATGTGGTTCCAAAAAAAGTACCCGGTCAGGTCGGAGCAGGTACTAAAATCTTATTGGTCGGAATCGTCACTGCATTGTTGCGTCATCACTGCGCGGCACGTAATCACCACAAACACGCTGGCATTTTTAAATATTCAGCAAACTGTGCAGACACGTTTGAAATAACAAGAAGAAGAGAAATGGCATCTGTTAGAAATCCTGCCCCATGGACTCAGGACGAGGTGCAAACCTTTCTGTCATTAGTTGCTGATGAGAAAATTCAGCAGGAGCTTGATGGTGCGGTCAGAAATGAAAGAATCGCATAAAAGATGACGTCACGAATGACGGCCAGCTACACGGAGGAAGGACTATCCTCGGCAATGTAAATGCAACCGAGGGGGCTGATCCTGAGCGATCCGAGACGAAGCGAAGCCAGTAGGTACCAGTGTAAATGCGCCATTAGGGTTCAGTGTCTTGCCCAAGGACACTTCAACACGTGGACAAGAAGAACCGGGGATCGAACCCACAATTTTGCAATTCATAGGCAACCTTACCGCCGCCCTGTGTAGTGTCATACAGTATACATACATTACAATCATTCACAACCCAATGGATCGCCTCCTCTGGGAATTTTCTTCCTTTCTTTTCATACCTTTAGTATTTCCTTGACCATCATGGAGCCACTAGTAAAAGTGCAGTTAGTTATATTGTGTTTTAGCGACTGTGTAGGAGGGTGAGTGGGTGTGCGTACACGAGGAATAACTGGTCCATGCAAGGGCTGAATTGCTTGAAAAGAATCACAACTTTTTCAGTCCTTGAAAAACAGAGGTTAAGCGGCGAGGTCCTCTCAAAAGAACGGTTCAGCTCTTTCTCTAATGTTGTGAGGACATTCACAAGGCTGCCCGCCTATTCACAGATGGAAAGCCCACACGAATTAAAACATCAAAGCTCGCTCGGTGCTATGTTGAACCACACAAAGACCCAGGAGTTTCTGTGTTTTCTTGCTGTTGATATGTGCCTTGAATACATTAAGAGCTGGCGTGAGAGAGAGAGCTGGTTGACAGGGAAAAAAAAAAGACCATAGCGATTTTCACTCCATGTTCTTTTTAAATCTTAGGGCGGTGAGAATCAGATAAATTAATAATAACATAAGATTTGGCTTGCTTTCCCCTCCTCCCTTACACCATCTCTTTCCTCTGGGTGCTTCTCCCCCTTGTGTGTATTTTTGAAAATCGCCTTCATTGCTGCAGACTGCTTCAATAATTCACATGAAAGTTTTAAAGCACAGTAGATAATCTGGAGAACATTCAGTCTGAGCAGAGGCAAAAAAAAAAAAAAAAAGTTTCCTTTTCTGATGTTTCCCCCAAACTGCACCAGTGTCAGGAAGTATAACCCTGAGTGTAAAAAAGACAAATACAGCCACAGCCTGAACACATATTGATTCTGTGAAGAGCCTCTAAGGCAAAATGTGTTGTTTTTACATTGAAAATAAAACCAAAGAAACAAGGCTGTTGTCTTGGCATGAAGTGCTTGGGGGGAAGTGACCACGACAGCCTGGCCCCATAATACATAATTGGAGAAGAGTTTTATTTATGGCTTGTTGTGGTCATGTAGAGTTCAACTTTCTGAGATAGTGAGAAAATACAGCAACATATTTGTGATGGTATATATCTTAATCAAAGTCATGTTACATCCAAAAATAAAAAAAATGTCCCTGGTCTTCCTCATGAAAAGCAGCATGTGTGAGATACCAGACAGAATATTTTATCCTCCCATTTCTACCGATTCCAGATTCTGCACACAGTTCTGTGCTATGAAGATGTCGAGCTTGTTACTGTGCAAGAGTGCTGCGTCAAGATATGAATACATCACTGTGGACAAGGACAGGAGTTTGTTCTTTGACATTCAAACTTAAACTGTAGTACAAGACAAGCAAAAGATGAAAAAGTGCCGTAGATGAAAAGTTATGCAGATCGTGTTGAAAAATGCACCAAAAAAATGTGTAACAATTTATACTCTTTTGAGAAATATGCATTTTTATTCTTAGATGAGAACATTCATACAGCACGGACGTCTGAAAGCTAAATATAATATAGTTTATTTTAACTTGACTGACACAAGAAGAAACAGTCAACCTGGCTTCAAAATAAGGAAAGTAAATCTGGCTACTACCATCTCCAAAACTCATTAACTAACATAATGTATCTTTTATTTTCTTAACTGTTCAAAAGTTTGATATAAAAATGACGCAGGTTTGGTTTATCAGAAGCCATATAAGCCAATTTCTTGCTTTGTTGATGGAAACTGTGACCAATTCAAAATTGCTCAGCTCAGCCGCTCCACACTAACTGACTTATTAGTGGCTAATTATATGGTGCTGTAGTAGGATGGCACTTCAGCTAATCACACTACAGTTTTAATTAACTTACAGTCATGCAATAAACTCTAGCCGGTCTGAATACGTCTTTCAATTTATCATCAAATGTGTCCGGAGGTCAAAGCAAACACATTTCTGTCATTGCACAGCTCAGTCATTATGGTAGTTTACCAAACTGTCTGGACAGTAGTTCTAGTTTTGTGTGATAATATGCAGTAATAAACAAGACACATCTACCTGTGTCACCTGTGAATCATAAGGTCATGGTTCGATACCCGGCTCCTCCTGTCCACATGTCGAAGTGTACTTGGGCAAGACACTGCACCCTAAGTTGCTCCCAGTGGTGGCTAGCGCCTTGCATGGCAGCTCGGTAGCCATTGGGGTGTGAGTGTGTGTGTGAATGGGTGAATGAGTTGCCTTGTAAAGTGCTTTGGGAGCTAGCTAAGGTCATGAAAGTGCTATATAAATGTACTCCATTTACCATTTACCATTTATCTCCGTGCTATGAGTCATACATAAACTCACAATGACAACAGTTAGCTCGCTATTTAGCTTGCAAATATGTGTGATGTTGTTTATCGTATTTACTTCTTGTTTGGGAGACCAGGTATTTAATTAAGAAAAGTTTATTAAAGTTTTGGCAAGATCAGAGGATCAGATCATATCTGGAAAAAAAATCACACACTTTAACAAGGCTATTTTATGTTTCACCACAAGAGAGCAACTGGGTTCACAACACAAAATACACCTGAGGCTGAAAACTTCATTAATTTTCACCCTTGATAATTTGTTTATTTGATCTTGGGTGGGTTATGGATTTTTGTACAGCAACAGTTGTTAAGACATTTCACTCTAAACTTCATATAACAAACCCATGATGGTGCTAGATGAAAGGTCAGTGGATCACCAAAGTCAATAGATTTCCTCCTCTGGGGAACACACAAAATGAGTCTAAACACACAACAGGATAATTACATCATCACATACAGCTCAGTGTCAGATACTAGACTCCAACAACTTAAACTATTGGACTAAAGAAATTATTGTGACTCTATTTTCTGTCTTCATCATACACATGCATGTCCTCCTTGTGCACCTACTGCATGTGCTGTCAGATGAGGAGCTCTCGCGTGCATTAGTGAGTGTTAATGAGTGGCCACGCAGCCCCCTGCTGTGACCAGTTACAGCATTAAGGAAGGAGCAGCACATGAACGCCTCAGCGCACAGCACGCTTTGTTAAAGGCGGCGCGAAATTTAGCATCTTCTTATTTCCTCCTTGGCCCCTTCAGATGAATGTGAATGATATTCATGTATCACTGGCACACATGGAAATAAATGGACCTGGGTTACAGTATATCTTCATGGATAAAATTGCTGCTACAGTTGGTTTGTGTGTGCTGTATGTCGGGGATAATGGCCCCCCTATATTCCTACAGTATACTAACTCTGCCTCCTGTCAAATTGACAAAAAGCACCTCTGCTCACACTGCTGCTGATGTTGCAGATGAGAGCCTCAGGTTTTATTTCCTAGAGAGAGAGCGAGAAGGAAAGAGGAGAAGGATGGAGAAATGGAAATAGGCATAAACATGGAAATATAAATAAACTGCAACCTCTGGGGTGCTACCACCCACCATCTCCTCTGCTCTGCATCTGCTTACACCTCCAGTGAACTTTGTTATTTATCCTGTTACTTACTATTATTATCATATTTTACCTCTGGTCCGATCCTGTTCCTTCAGTACCTGTAAATGCTGCTGGTAGCTGTTAAGGTCAGGAATGTCGGTCCTTTTGTTAAGTCAGCCACCATCACCACTTTACTGCTCATTCTGCCTTTATCTCTACATCCTCCCTGCCTGAGGGATACTCTGAATAACTCTTACACTGTTTGTATGTTAAATATGGAGGAACACTCCTTTAGACAGCGTATAATTATCTTTGTAATGAACTACAAGGCTGCTCGACTGTAAACAACTTTGCTTGTTTCTTTTCCTTTTTGCTGTGGGCTGTCTGTGATACTGGTTTTAAAACACTCCAACACACATGCCAGCAGGAAAACACATTTCACACTCCAGTCTTCGCTGCAGAGCTGCACCGCCAAATTTGCATGCGTGTGTTCAGCCAATCAGGACGAGCCCTGTCTATCCCATGATGCCCGTATGCCTACAAGCCTACAGTCAGGGGATCTATAAGGTTGGCTACAATGCACACCTCTCAGGTTTTGTTGTAACATGTATTTGTGCATGAAAGGCCACTGCTCTGTGCAGCTTACAAGTGTGTTGCTGCCCTTTCTGAACAGCAGGAGGTTACCATGAAAGTCTCATGTGCTTCACGCCTTCTGCATGTGAGCAAAGTGTGAAGGTGGCATGTGAGGCACCACAGACTGCACTGTAGGTACTGTGAAGCCACACACAACTCAGGGTGTTTGGAGGGCTGACAGATGCTATCACTGGATTGGGAAAGTCTGCAGGTAAATCACTTGTATCTGTTGCTTTATCAGTGTTGAGGAGATATAAATGAAATATTTTCATTACCATCGCAGTATTGTGATCACTATCACCACAGACTCATGGTTGATGTAATTAGGGCTTCGAGCACTGATTAGAGTAATATTTAAAACTTTGCAAGAGAAACAAGAGACTTGAATTTCAAATCACAGTTTTAAATGCTTTCAGGAACTGTCGAGGATTTCATTGCCCTTCAGGGACTGACACAGTTTTCAAACCTGTCTGCCACATATGACTTTCTAAAAAAGTCTTTGGATATGAATAAAAAAATAACAACATACAGCAAAGTAATAATGTTTTATTGTTAGGCTCAGAAAAGCTGTCATATTATAGATACAAGGTTTTGATTTGAAGCCACGAACTTGTCATTCCCTCCTTCCCAAACTTGACCTCTGAAATTACAATGCCAGACCCTCGTAACCTGCACTGTCCTCAGCGCGATGGTAGAAGCACAGTATCTGATGCTGTCACTAATCTGTCATAATCACCTCAGGAGTCACAAGAGGACAAAAAATGGGAACACAGAGAACATACTGTTTCATTTGTTTGGTTATTATTCTCAATTTAACAACTTTGTATCATTTGCATGAATTATGGTTAAAATGTGCTAGTTTTATTTGTCTTTTTCTCCATTTATTTTTTTCATTCTGGAAATCCTCCTCAGTGTCTTACAACCCCCTGGGCCGTCCACACCCCCACTGCTTTAAGGGTCGTGTGAGGGGCACAGAACATAATGTTAAATTCTCCTTTGCTTTAGTCCACCTCTATATATCTGTATTATGTATCTAATGCAATTAATGTAACGTTGATATTTATTTTATGTTCTCGCACACTCTGTATCTGTAGCTAAATATGTACCAACTAGGGCTGGGTAACGATAGACAAGTGATCAATATCAATAGAAAATACGTTCGATAGAATGTTCAATCATTTCACGGATCTCCGTTAGAAGAAGAAAACACCGATCCAGAACCACACGGCATTCTGGGGGATGTAGGCAGAGGAAGGGGTTTAGCCTCTCGACCGCTCACGGTCCAGCTAGCAAGGTTGGTGGCATCAACAAACTCACTCGCTCTTTGGTAACCTAGCAACAACCTGTTGAGTGACACGTACAGTTTCATGTTTCACCACCGTGCCTCATAACTTCTTAAAAAGTGAACGGCGTGAAGTGAAAGGAGAGAATGAGTGCGAGGAAATTGTGGGTGAAAGAGGAGAGGGCACGTCAACAAGTTGTCGTCCCTACCAAGTCTGGCAATGCGAGACATTTATTTTACCACCTCAGCCGCTCTCATCCGTTCGTGTACAGTCACCGACATCTGTTGGTACAGGTGGACTACCGCACAAGCGGCAACAGCCCCCCATCCAGAGGTACTCTGCAGCAGTGTCAAACGACAAAACATCGAAGCTTCATTAAGAAATAACGGATGCAACGGCGTATTATTTAGCAACGGACATGTTAACACTCAGCACAGTTGGGTGCAAACAAGAATCTGATTCACGTGCTTGACCTGCATTACATTTTAGCAGGTCTAAAGCACTTCTAAAAATGTGCATATTTAAAAATAATTGTTAGACATGTTTGTTTATTGGTCTTTATTGATCTATCAAAGGTTAAGTTTACAATAAAAGTATTTAAATTCAGCCTTTTTTTTTTTCTCCTGGACCTTTTTCGAATAGGTTAAAAAAACAAATCAATAATTTTCGATATTAAGCAATATAAAACTTATATCGTGATACATTTTAGCTACATCACCCAGCCCTAGTACCAACCAACCATTCAGTAATACTACAAATATAGAGATCAAACAGTGCCCTTCATTGTGACGTTTATACTTCTACTGAAGAGTTTTATCCCTTTTCTACAAATGCTGATGATGCAGTAACTTTCTCATTCTCAAGATTCCACTGATGTTAAAGATATTACCAAGCTGATTACACATTTCCTCCCCTACTTATTTTCAGTTTTATCTGTTTTGTTAAATCATGTAAATCAAAGATAACAAATGACTCTGAAGCAGAGACCCCGTCGGTTATAAATCACTCGAACGCTCCTCAATAAAACATAATTAGTTTTCCTCAAGGATTGGGAGGCTTGTATATTACACAACAGTAAAAAGAAAAAAAGAAAAAAAAAAAAAGCAGACACAGTAATGGTGCAGTTGTAATCAAAGAAAGTTAAAACACCTCACAGTTTAATTATCGCTTTGAATCCTGGCTTTTCGGGCTGTAAAGACTGCAGCCTGTAAGACAAACAAAACTCTTTATACTTCTCTTTGCACAAACAGGTTAAAATACATAGTAAGCTCTCCATAATTAACTCTGCTACTTTATCTGCAGTTTATGGGATGCTGCATTCAAGGTCACCGGATCACTGTGTGCTGCGATCACTCTGATTCCCAGTGTTTGTTTCACCGTGCCAGGGATTACATTACTTATTTAGAAATTAATTCCTCACATAAAAAAGAAAATGAATAATAATATGTCTTTACTACTTGTGAGAGAAACATGCGAGAGGGATCATCCTGGAACAATGATCTCCTCCCCACAGGGTAAAGTGTTGTTCTAAGGTCAAAAGGAGACAAAAATAATACAAAGCATTACCCTTAAACCTTATAAATGACAGACATGTACGTATTTTCTTGCTTATTTAAGGCTGCAGCTAACAGTTCAGTGTTTTCTCTGGCCACCAATACAAAGAAATTATTGCATTTTAAAAGCTGGAACAAGCAAACGTAGAGCGTTTCTCTCTCGAATAATAAAAAGGAATAATTCACCTTCACAGTAAGTACAGCACTGCATAGCAAAGCTTGACCATTTGCTTTTTAAAAAATGTGATGACCCCAGTACTATCAAGGCCAACACTGAAATAGGGTATGGGAAAATACAAAAGCTTGCCGTAATGACGGTGCACTAAAAATCCATTATCCTCTTACAATGAGTAACAATAATTTATGATTGCGTTTTCTGCTAAATGTGATGTTTTACTGATGGAGCTCAGCACAGGGTCAGCAGCAGAGAGTGGCCGCCCGGGGGCTTGGAGGGCAGGCAGGGTCTCACTGAAGGACACATAATGGCGAAGAGCAAGATATCTGGAGAAATGCTTCAGTATTTTGCTGTTGTTTTTTTTTTTTTTGACTGATACCACTGGCAAATATGAA
>OOFC01018452.1:0-11509 GCA_900323345.1 Pseudochromis fuscus
AGCCACCAAATAAATCAATCAGACAGTGGATGTCATCGAGGGTTTAGTAGAGCTTGACGGACTATGCTTTCATAGCAACGGTTGCTGGGATGTATGATTGGTCAAGGGCTGTTTAGGGGGTGGAGTTTGCGAAAGGTCAATTGACTTCAGTTCAAAAATGGTCAATTTCAAACATGAAATCCTCAGTCAATAAATTTTTTCTAAAAGTCATTCTGATGTCATTACTTCAACTCTGCTTCTCAGTGATCTGGTCCATCTGAAAATCACTTCATCATTAAGTAGATATTAGGCTTCAAAAAGAGGAAGACTTGGGGGAGAGATTAGTTTGATTGACAGGCCTTAAGTTGTCATCTCTCTGTCATCCTTTTTAGGCCTAATGTCATCATCATCTTTTGAGGCCTAATATCTACTTAATTATGTAAATTCATGTTAGTTTGATATTGACACATTGGACAGTGTCCTCGGGTTCAAGGGCTGGTCCCGCCTCCTCACTACTCCTTTCATATCCAAATAGGGTCACTTCTGACTCCAAACAATCATCATGGCCACATTCAAATACCAAATTCCTGGCTTCAAAATGTGAGACGGTATGGTGACTACATCTGTGTCTTGTATACAATCTGTGGTTAAAATAAAACAAATGGCCACACTACAAACTGAGGTCATGGATCTTTGACACATCCCATCACTTCAGTTCATAGAAAGGACAAAGCTAGCCAGCATCTAGTGGCCGTTGCGGGTATTACACCTTTTTGCACTTCAATGTTGGCCTAATTTGTGAAACTGGGTCGCTTCGTCCATTTTTCTATACAGTCTATGACCCAGCAAGATCATTAGCGCACAGACAGTCAGATATTATCTTTCCTCACTGATAAAAAACTGCTTTTAAGCTTATCACTTGATGTGATTTCCTATTTCTAAAGGTTATCTGCTAAATGTGTAAAACACATTGTTTTTGTTACTGTTGACTTTGCAGATAGACTTTAATTTGTGATGATTATAAGTCAGCACACAACACTTGGATGGTAGAAGGAAAAAATCCCAGTCCTCCCTCTATATGATATCCTGTTTGGTAATTGCCACCTACAGGTGAGGCGCAGTGGTAACTATGGTGATTACACACTTATGAAATCACTTGCTAGAATCTTCCTCCAGCTAAAACCCTACAATAAGGATTTAGCTGCAGCTCTGCACCTCAAAATGAGGCCCATACAAGAGACAGCACATTAATTTACTGTGTATTGTTTTTGGCCAATTTATTTTAAAGAAGATAGATTTCTTGCACTTGATTTATTGTGGTAAATGCTCTGTTGTTTGCCTGTAGTTTGAATGCACTTTGCAAGTCACTTTGAAACTCGGTATGTGCCAAATGAATGAAGAATTTGTTCATGTTTTTTATGATTAAATTTATGATAGCCTTAATTAAGTTGCTATTTTTAGGAAAAATGTTTCTCGAAGGTAAGTGGAAAACCTGTGGGAGCCAGAAAGATGCTGTGATAAATCTACTTTATTTGCTACTCTTTAGACTCTCTGAGGCCTGGTTCTGCTTAACTCATAACCCGCAGTTCTTTATTGAACTTCTCTAAGGGTCAATATAACTTTGATTGAAAATAAAGCCAAAAAAATGCACTGCCTCTTTGTTTTTGTTTTACTCTCACTTCTACTTTAAAAAAGAGAAAGTGCCCGGCTGCAGTCACAGGTGTCTTTGACTCGTCCTGATGCATGAGGTTGTCACAGTGTCTACACACATCTGATAGGACAGATTTGCTTATATTTTAATCAGTTCAGCTGTCTGCAGGTCATGTAACAGCTCACATTTATAAGCATACAGTGCAAGTAAAACACCTTTTTTTTTCCTGCTTCGAGTTCATTACCCCACATTTTACGCACATGACTGCAATGACTGTGCAGTGGGCTCTGAGAACATCTGAACAGTTTGACCTCATACTCAGTACTGTGCCCGAACTCCTACTGTGTGGACACATGTGGAGCACTGAAGCTGCTGCTGCACCTCCTGCGCAGACACACTGTAAGTCAGAAAAGGACTTCTCACCACGCAGTCAAGATTTAACAGGTGTCTACAGACATCATGGAGACTTCGTCCTGCTGTGCTTTGAGCTTCAAGCTAACATCAGCACATAGTGACAATAATAACATGCTGATATTAAACAGTGTACTGTATGTCTAATGTTGACTGCAGTTCAGCATGTTAGCATGCCTACATTGGAAATAAACACAAAGTATAGGTGAGCCTGATTTAGACCAATGATATTTGGTCAGAAGTTAAACTACTGGACGAGCAGGGATTTTGATGGCACTAAGTTAAAAGCATAGACTGTGTATAGATTGCACAAAACTAGTGTGACTGACCCTTGAATTCAAGGACACTATGTAATGTGTATGAGACTCCAGTTCAGGGTTAGTCTCTGTGAAGACCAGACTTGTCTATCAAACTAACCCCGCCCCAAAATCTTCCTCTTTGTGGAGTCTAATGTCTACTTAAAGATGTTGTTTTCTTGCAGATGGACCACCAGATCATCAATGAGAAGAGTTAACTTTAACTGATGACATCATCATCTTCATTATCATCATCAAAGTGTAAGAAATACCAACCACAAAACAGAAGAAGGAACAAGCAATTGAAACAGACTGGACGAAAATGTTGAAGCAAGGCTTATGAAAAGAAATAACACGTTAAAACTTAAATATGATTACTTAATTATACATTTTTTAATACTTTTTAGTTGAGTATTGTCCCACATTTTTGTCAAACACAAGAAACCACTGTCTTTATGACACATTAGACAAAACATGATATAATTGAATTAATTTTTTTATAAAATTCATTTACATCTTCAACATAAATTTTGCTCCTATCCCGATGAATTAAGTCTTCCCTAAGATGGCCAATGGTACTTTAGCATTTCTTTTCTCAAGATGTGCACGCATTTATTTTTCATATCAGAATAACTTTTGGAATAATGTTTATTTACTGATTATTTCATGATTGAAAATGACCATTTTTGAATTTTAATCAATTGGAGCCAGAGTTTTTTGAAGACAGCATGGTTAAAACTCTGGAGATCACCAAAGTGAATCAAAACTGTGTGCAGCACATTTCATGGCAATCCAACTAATTGATGATCAGATATTTCACACAAAACCACAAATATTCATTTAAGAGAATCACTCAGTCCATTCTTCCTCTGGAAACCATGAATGTGTGTAAAAGCTTCAGGAAAATGCTTCAGAGGAAGTGAAATCTTTGACCCGCTGGTAGTGACAATGTCATAAAAACTCTGGAGACCATGAAAGTCCCGAAACAAAAATTGGTATTCAGTCATTTTTGAAAAATGTTCCAGACAAAGTGGTGGCCATGCAAGTATTATGGCTCTAACTCATGCCTTGGCCTTTAATTTGGTAAGAGACAGTAAAGAAATTATTAAGCGACTGTAAAATAGTGTATTTTTTGACAAGACTGGCAGAAAGCTGTTAATCAATTTATTATCTGTGTTGAGTACATTTTGAACTAACTTATTATTTTCCTCAAAGCCAAACTTTTCCTGATTACATGATAATGTCTTGAAGGGGAAAAAAGATTTGACTATCATCTGTGTAGCTCTAAATTGCTCTTCTTGTTAAAGATGTGACCAAAGGCGGCAAGTACACAGAACAGAAGCAGCCTCACAAGAACAAGAGAGTTCTTAAGAAAACCTAACAGGACCTCGTGGCCCTCGGTGTCAAACGCAGGACAGATGTTAAATGATAATCCAGGGCAATTAACAAATCATTTACTACCCTGGTGAGTGCAATTTCAGGAGTGTTTACTTCTGAACTCAGACTGAAATCTATCAAAAGGAGTGAACAGATGGGCTGTAAGTTGGCTAGCAACCACTTTTGTAACACTTCAGATTTGAATGGGTGATTAAAAATTGGTCTAATTGCCTATTTTATCTTTAGCTTCCACTGGTGTAACTTTTCATATTGCTGCATCAAGATACATTGCACTCACCGAAGTGTGTACTTGTGCACACCTTAAGAAATGGTGGCCCTGGTGTAATTTAGGATTACACACTAAAGAAATACCTGATAAATACTGAGCTAACTACATGCTGGGTAATTTAACACAAAAAAGAATTGTTTTTACTTAACATTTTGTTACTTTTTGTTGTCTTTACTCAACATTTTGTAGTTTTTAGGCCCATCCTACTGGGTTAAACTAATCCAGAATGTACTCCAGTTCGTTCAATATTTACCCACTACATAGGTAAAACTAACCCAGCATTTTTTTAGTGTGTAGCTTTATTTTCTGGTGGTAGAGTGTGGTCAGGGACGCTACAGATTTAAACTTTCAAGCAAAGAGGACAGTGAAATACTGGATTTCAGCCTGGTCAGTTCAGTATTCAGAACTACCAAAAAGTTGTTGCTTTGTTCATAGAATGCACGATTGTACCCATTCAGTCAATGTTCAGACTTTACCAAATCATGCCATTCATGTTGTGGCCAAAGCTGCCAAATGACTTTCTGACAAATAACTGGTTTCTCCCTGCCAATCTCGGATTAACTATTCCTGAATTGGATTAAACTCAGTGGTTCTTCATCCAACATTACAACCCTCATTTTGCTCAGAGTGACTGACCCTGTCCTATCTCACATTCATGTCCCGTTGAAAGGCACTCTGTGGCTGGTAGCCATTAGTGTCCCCGTTTGTTGCCGCTTCTGAAGCTCGAACCGTTGCTTTGTAGAGACGTCCCACTCTTTGAAGTCTTTTCACTCTGCCAATGGTTTGTCCGTGATGCTAAGTTGGCTGTGGGGCGAGCACAGTTAGACTCAAGGAGAAAGGTTCATCCCAGTTCAACTGGCTCATCAGAATTAACTCTATACTGCCTTTATAGTCCCACAAAAGGGATTGATTTGCCATAAAGAAAGAATATTTGAAATTACAAGAATTGTTTTCACAACTTGAAAATATAAAGGTCTGAACAATTTAAACAGTCATTTTTCCTCAGTGAGGTATTTTAATGATTGAAAACTTTTCCAGGAGCTTTAATGGAAATGTATCTTAGGATGAAATTTGCCTATTTTTGGCTCATAGACCAGCAATTACAGCTTGTTTTTTCTGTCATATTCACAACTGTATGAATCAGTTTTGGGTTTTTTTGTCAGAATAAAGGGGGCACCAAAGCTGTTGTGATTAGATGTGGTATTTAGCATGTGTGGGAAGGCCTGCAGTATTTTGGCTGTAGAAGGCATCAGCTCATCAGTTGGAAAGCTGAAGCAAGCAGCAGGTGTGTGCCTGTTGCTAGGCAGCATCAGTACATTTCAAAAGGCACAGCTGAAAACAAGGTCCAAATAACATTTGAAAATAACACTAAAAAGTATGATCACTTTGGTGTGTCATTTTAAAAGGAGCCAACCAACACACAGCAGTTAAATCAGGATGGCAGTCGCTCAGGTGGTTGAGCAGCTGGACCAATAACTGTGGGGTTATATTTGAGGGAACACTAGCTGTCGTGTGAATATATTACGTTTTGACCTTTTCAATACTAATTCTGCCCGGGAAAAATCTTTTAAAACTAGCACCACTTTCCATAAATCTGAGAAGAAATTTTATTTTACCATGAAATTCATCTGAAATGTTAAATAAACATCTGACAGTAAAAGTGTTTTTGAGAGCATCTTAAACTCTGTAGATTTGTCGGCTTGGACTTCACACTGAAGCACTAATAGATTTTTCTTTGATGACATCAAAGCTTTGCTTGGCTCATTTCTTCTTCTAACTTGAGTTGTTTATTATCATTAATATGCCAGGCTCACATATCAAAGGCTCTCTGATATTATATGTTGTGTCTTACAACATATATGAACTGAAAAAGATGAGTGAGGTTTTCAGAGATGTGGGACTATTGTTTACATGGTGTTTTGTTTACTTGCTGCATGGAGCCATCAATTCAAGTAGGCATCAGCGACAAGAGACGTTTTGTGTTCCTCAACTGAAATGGAGTGGCAGGAGGACACAAATCTGCCGCTCTGGTTTTGGAGTGCAGCCATGTTTTTTAACAGAGCCACATCCACTTCAAACCCGTCAGAAGAACACAGACAAAAACTAAATTCAGAAATCTCTCATGTGAAAATAACAAAAACTGTTCTAAGTTTGGCAGAAGGTTTATGTAGGACCCCATGATCCGCAGAAAATATGTTTGAGAGAATAGCTTTCCGGTGTGTGTGCATATTGTCTAGGATTATATTCTCTTATTTTTGCCTTTCATGTAGTGGTATTAATGTTGTGCATGTGTATGCTGAGACGCAGCACAGCCTGCAGCTGAGAGCTTGTACAGTGCCTTTAGTGCACTTTGATTACGATCAGTCATTTGAAATTACTGTAACTATCCTGTAGGTGAGGGGCAAAATATATTCCTAGCAGACATTTGCAGTCAACACAGTGGATTACTGAATGCTCAGCCTGCACTCAGGGGCATAACAGTTTGATTGACATCTCTGAGTAAGCCAGAGATGTTGCCATGGGGCCTCGTTTCTAAGATAAAGTGTGGCCTATACAAGTTGTGTTAGTTCACCCGTACAACAGATTAACATGTTATCTTTTTCAGTCAAGTCATAGTGAGCCCTGTGAGTTACATTTTGTATTAAATCTGTATGCAATTACGGTTAATGACTATTTTCTCAGGTTTTTCTTTCATCAGAAATCAACTCAAAGCAAATATTTATAAATTATTTAATGCATGACAGTGTATGTCATTTGAGGGAATTATTTAACTCACTGCAATATGTTGTTTAAATTTTATTTTGATAATAATTCTGTGTTATATTGTGTGGGTCACCTGTTCAGTGATGGCTCCCAGTCTGGATGGAGGTATGAAACAAACTGCGTTACAATCTGATACTATGACGGTGCTCTAACTGTTTGATCATCACCTGCTGATGGAGGATTGCGACAGATCCAAGTCACCACTGCTGCTCTGTTGCATTTTTCCAGTTTCTGTACCTTCATGTTGTGATAACTTTCATTTCCAGTGATATTGGAGAAGTTAGTGAATCTCTAATGAGGACGTCCACAAGCATGATTCATGCATGATCCAACTCTGTAGCGTGTTATTAACTCGCTGTCATTCAGTGTTTGGAGAATATTTCTCCTGCCTCTTCCTCCTTCAGCCATTTTCTCCTCGACTAAAAGCAAATCCTAAGGCTCTTTAAAGTCCCGCTTCTCGCTCCTCCTCACAGTTTTCAACTCAGGAGCTCTCTTAAGATTCTTGGTCAATAGCTTTTATCTTTAATATTATCCACACCTAACTTTACTATTTACTACTATAACAGGGATTTGTGCATTCACTGACAATTTCATGACTGGAAATGAATTGAAGCTAATTGAAGCCAAAGTTTTTTGGTACCAGCATCTAGTGGTCATTGGGAGTATTGCACTTTTTTCACTTCTGCATTGGCTACGTTATTGCTTTGTCCATTTCTAGATACAGTCAGTGGTGTACCCCTAGAAATTTTGTTAACCCTTAGCCTGCTGATTTTTTTTATTTTTTTTTATGCAATGCACAGTCCTGGGTCCAGAGAATCACTTAAATAAACCAGATGGACACAAAATGGATCAAGCCTACTGCACAATTGAAACCAATAGTCATACAAATATGAACATTTTCCATGTTAGTGCTGAAGGAAATGAGAGGGCAGACCGTCTATTCTCTGTCATAACGGGTTAAGGGTTAAAAAATTCTGCAGTGGATAAAAATTTGTACTTTTTGTAGCAAAGTGGGTTCTAATTTATTAAATAAATATTCACTTTTAATTTGATTGGCGTTTGATAATTAGAATTAGCAAGGCATCTAACCAAAGATAGTGGGAATCTGTTGTTTAAGGAGGTCTGAATAATAAATGTATTTAAAGGCTTATCAGACGTTTGTTATAATCACAGAGATTTCATAACTCTGGAACCTAAATAGAGAAGTTAATAGAGGATTTTTATGATGTGAATCATTTTGTTAAAGTCATTTGCATCTCAAACTCACATGATACTACAATAGTATGGACTGTATGTGCTGCAAATATTTAACTGCGTACGCACACACACAGGCCAGCTAGAGTACACAAAATAACAGATGGCCATCAATGCCACATCCCACAATCCCTTTCTTCTTCTCTCCAACACACATCGCTCAACTTGAAGAAATATTGCTTTTCTGATATCTCACAAAGTGTGACCTTCCTCACAAACCCACTCCCCCACACCCACTCCAACCCAGAGACGGCACACACGCACACCTTCTCCCTAGATGAATACAGATATCTTCCTGGCATGTCAGATATACTGCTCGTCCTCCGTGAGCTTCTGGTCTAAATCAAAAATCCATGATTAGTTTCATTTTGTCATCGGTCATAATAGGAGCCCAATCACAGATCAATGCATCATGGTGAGTTAATAAACGACTGGAGCGATAAAAATTGGCTGATGGGTACGATCATGATTATGTAATATTCTCGCTCAACAAGAGTCATTTTTATGACAAGTCATAATGAAGCTCTTGTTCTGGTGGTCCTATTGTGCTCTTTATTTTTTTATATATATAAATCTCAGCTAAAAACTAAAAGCGAGTGCACCCAAAATACCAGTAATAACACATTGCTACACAGAAAAGCACACACAAGTTCAGGAAGTGTGGGCTGAGGGCAGCTGCGGAGTTGGTTGATCATTTTCTGTGGATTCGTTACTTTCAGTAAACCTTATATTCGTAGTCATTGGATTCATTGTTCGTAAAAAAAAAAAAAATGTATCAGTGCAGCTTTAAAAGAAAAGATCCTTTATGAATTCAGGGCCTTGTTGACCCATCTCAGTAACAGCTGCAGCAGAATAGCATGAAAACTGAACAAGCTTCTGGTTCCTATGTGTTTGAAGATTTTCTCCCGGTATCATTCATTGCGTGATAAAGTGCAGCACGGCGCTTGTCATATCTCACCTGCGCTGCCTATTTATACTACAGTGTCAACCAGGAGTAAATTTTCATAAAGCTTATCTTCGACTATATTATATGAATGATTAAAAGGGGGGGTCTGCGGGATGTGCAGCAGACACTGATAAACATGATCAATTCAGTGAAACGACTCAGCTGTTGAGTGTATTTTAAGACTATCTGGGGTTTATGTTCAGTCTCATTACACTGAGCCCGCTGTTAGTGATTTGACCTTCAGTTCCTCTGTCACAAGCCGGAAATCCAGAGTAAAAGTGACATCTAGCTGGCATTCACTGACAGCAGATGAGGACGAGGTTTAGATGTGTGCATGAGAAAGAGATATTAAACCCTAAGAGCCCCGAGTGAGACTGACAGCTCCTCCGTTCCTCTTGTTTCCCGTTCTTCTTCATAGCTCATCTCCTCCCTTGTTGTTTGCTCTCTCTCTCCCACTCTGCCATGTGACAGTTAACTGCACAACAGGAAGCTTTTCACGGGGGGTTAAGATTAAATTTCCTTTTTTTTTTACAGCCAAGCGTTCAGTTGCACATAACATATATATTTGTATGCATTGAACATCAAGCATGCAAAACACGTTTCTGAGGATTCAGACCATCGGGGGCTTTGTATTTAAAGACAGGCAGTTATGTGCCAGTTTTTGTTTTTGTTGTTGTTTTGTTGTCAACATTTTATTAGAAGTTAAAAGAGTGAAACTTCCTGCAGTCTGCAGAACAAATAGCATCTTCTTTTTTGTAAATTTAGTCCTGCTAATTGGAATTCAGCTGGCTTCGTATTGATTTATTCAGTAACAGCTGGTCACAGACAGCGATGTTGTGGAGAATTAAATCCCTTAAATCTTTTTAATTTCTTTATAGCCCACCAAGTGTATTTGTATTTTCTTAATTTATAGCCGAGATCAGTCAGTATGAAAGTGTCGACTATAAAACAAACACTTTACAGGAAGCTAAAGCTGCTGAGAAACAACGCTGGAAAACCACCTGCAGGTTTTGTGCTTTCACTTTACCTGTTGTTAAAGCTGGTGTTGTCCATTTATTTAAAAGCGATTAAATGTTTTCTTTGCTATAAAACAGTTCCTGTATTTGTTCTACATTGTGGCGAAGTCTTCCTCATTTCTATAATTTTTCAGATCAGTGTCCTTGTGAATTACAATTAGAAACTGATACACAGTAACTCAAACAATAATGAGACGTGAAGTAAGTCAATCTATTGATAGTAGCAAGCAGATGTGGTCACTGCAATGACAGCAGAATGGTAAATATTACAGCCTGTGGGAAAAACTATTTATTTATTTACTACGCAGACATCAAACCATAGAACAATAACATCATTTAAATAAAACTAGTGGAGTTCTCCTGATACATCAGCCGTCACACATTTGTAGCTGGAGCGAGAATCAGTAATTTTTGGAAAAATGATTTCTCAAAATTGCCATTGACTGAAAATAGAAACCCACAGGAGGTGAAACAACTGTGAAACTGGACCTGCACCCGAGTCAAAGAACAGGAACAAGTCTGAATGTGTGTACAGAAGAGATGTGGCCATTTGGCCAAAATATTAGTCCAGTGCTGGAAGTCCACTGGGAAATTACATGTCTTAGTTATTGACCATTTCTTCAGCTATGAAGGACAAAATGTCAGCCTCTTCAGACAGGGGAAGTCAAGTGCTTGCGCTCTCTCTCTCTCTCTCTCTCTCTCTCTCTCTCTCTCCATATATATATCCCTGTCTTCCTGTGCTTATAGCAAATGGCTGCCATGGTTGTGTATATGTTTACGTGGGTGTTCAACAGTGTACTTAATAACCAATAAAGTCACCTGTTAAATGTGGGCAGAAGATTTGCTTGTTGCTTGTACATTTCTTCCACAGTTTATTTGACCCGAAGCTTGGCTGCTTAATAAGTAACTAAGTACATTATCTATAATATCTATTATCATTGTAGGCCCTGCGGGCTTGTATACCAGGTGGGTGAACAGAAGACAGTTGTGCTACTAAGATTCAGCGTGTTGTAGGTTCTTGGTATTAGCAGTTCATACAATGGGGTTAAAAAAAGAAATCCTTTTCTGGTCAAACAATCACAATGTCCTTATGTTTTGCTTGCAAGTGCTGTATATTGATCGTCACATATTGTACAAGATAGACTGAGACCTTCAGGTACTATCTCATCCCATCCAAGCTCCTGTAGTATCTGTTTAGCTGGAAGAATGACTGGAGTGGACTGTAGATGGAACTCACCATTGAAAGTCTTGGAGTTAGAGTTTGAACTCAAATGAGAAACTAGAAAAGCACTCTGAGAGTGCAGACCTCCGCCAAGCACTGTTAATTCCAATTGATACTTTCCGCGTCCGCATGTCCGCGTTGGTGCACGAGGGTCCGCGTCACGTAAATGTCATGGAACACGTCGGGAAGCGCTCGAGCGGACAGGCGCGGAGGCGTCCGCGTACAGCTCCAAAAATGTGAACGCGTCGCCTGGGCGCGGAGGGCACGAGCAATTGCGCATGTGTCAAAATCAATACAAGCAACTG
>OOFC01018454.1:8175-32598 GCA_900323345.1 Pseudochromis fuscus
TAAAAAAAAAAAAAAAATTATATATATATATATATATACAGATTTTTTCCACTTTCACAAGCATCTCTCTTGGATTCATGCCCTGGTGAAAAAAAACACATACTGCCGTTTTTCAATTTCCATTTGTTTGTAAGTGGTGGTTTCAACGTTTGAAGGTACATGAATTCAATGAAAATAAATCAGTTCACTTAGAGACAGAAAACCATTTGAAGTAGAAATTCAAATCATGCTTCACAGAATGCACAGACTGCATCAAAAAGGAAATTTCATGCTCAAGCACGTCTGTGTTAAGTCTGAAAAAAGACAGACACCCTTGACACTGAGAAAGCCGTGACACTTACTGTTATGTTCTGTGTGATCTTACAGTATAGAAGGTCAGTGGTTGACTTATAGGAAGATTTTCTGTTTATACACACGTATTCCTGCATAGAAATTCAGAAAAAAAAAGATGGCTCAACACTTAAAGCATCAAAACGTTAGTTTGAGAGTGTCTATTTCGGTATTTCTAGCAAAAAGTGAAGTCAGTGGGACAAAACATTTGGAGCAACTTGATTGGACCTTTGGGGCAGCAGTGACTCAGTGGGTGGGGACCTGCTTTGGGAACTGGCCTGGATGAAGCATGGAGTATGGACTGGTGGGTGGAGAGGTGCCAGTCCAACTCCAGGGCACTACCAAGTCTCCCTTGAGCAAGGCATCAACACCCCCCCAACTGCTCCGGGCAGCGCCTTCACTCTGTGGCCTCTCCAGCCCAGGGCTTGAAAATCAGAGTGTAAAATAAATTTAGTTGTGTGCTGTACTGCATGTATGTGTATCAGTATCAAAATAAAGCTTCTTGTTGTTTTTCCTCCTCTAAAAAAGTAATGAAACATCGTAGCTAGCTAGCTAACATTAATAGATAACGTTAGTACTGGGTACTGTAGTGTGTCTGCAATAAAAAGCCACTAAGTGCTGCTCTCTCTTCATCCTTTACTGTAAAACAGAACACAGCTACTGCAGGCTGTAGTCAACGCAAAAAAAACAAACCTACCAAATACGATCCAGCTGCTCTGACAGACATTAGTTTATCTTCACCTAGCAACTGAACTGAAGCCAGTGACATTCTGTAAAAACCATAAAACAATTTTGAATAATTTGCAACTGAACGAACATCATAATCCAAAGCGACACTTTACAGTTTGTTACAGGACTAACTAACAATACTGTTCCAACAAACTACTGATTACTACTACAGCTGCTCAGTGTTTTCTGACAGTAACCTGAACTCTGCCGCCAACAGCAGATTGATGGACAGCTGGATGGAACGATACTATTGGTTGAAACTGCCCTCGGCAAGATGACAAAACTCAAGTGAAATGAATGAATAAATACATCTGTGCTGCGCTATCACTATTTACAGAGGTTTCTGTACAGGTAGCACCACGTCTGTCAATTTTACATGATTGCTCAGGACACCTGTTACTAGCCAAGCAGTTGTGCTCGTCTAGATTCTGCTTTTCTACTCGAGTCTAGCAGAGATGTTTGAATGTTTCACCGGCCCCGCCTAGTCCGTTCCCAGCCAAATCCATTTCATCCTCTCTGGAAGCTCAGTTACAGACAGATAGATCCTTTCATCCCCCAAAGAGGTGCCCTGTGCTTCAGTGTAACAGCGTGACAGACAAAAGCTTGGGGGGATGCCCGTGGCCAGCCCACAGTCTCATCTCCTATCCATAATCTCGCCTGCCTCTGCCATTGCAGATTACCTCCGTGGAAATCAGCGGTGCTTTGGCTGCGGCTGGCGAGCTGCTGGCACCAATGGCAGCAGCATATGTAATGACACTGTCTGTCTCGTAGTGACAGAACAAGATAAACATCCTCTTCTTTGCAGGCGCATGCAGGACAAACACGCTGGTATGTTACCCAAGAGCTTCTTTTTTTCCTTTGTTGCTGAGGGAATTGTGAAGGTGAGAGCAGAAAGGTTATCGCTCTGTCCGTATGGATGGAAACCCGAGTCCACCATATGCGAACGTAATCTGCACTTCCAAAGAGAAAGGGATTACTGGAGATGAAAGGATTCAGAACAAGAGATTTTTAAAGGGCTATTAATGCCACCATATGCACAGAAATGCACACGGGCACGAGCACGGGCCTAAATGGAAAGATATGGTTGAAATGATATGCTTGCCGCAACGGTGTGTGGGTTAATGTTGAATTTTATTAAAAGTGTGATATCAAGCATCTACAGCATTTGTGAGGCTCTTTGTCTCCTTTTTCTTCTTCTACTAATTTACTTCTCTCTCCTCTTTCCTCTATCCGATCTCCTTCTCCTCCTTCTCCTTGTCCTGCTTTGCCTTCTTACAGTATCTTCCCCTTGAGCCTCTTCCCCTCTTGCAGTCTTTTTCCTGCTCGTCCTCTCCATCCCTCATCCTTCTAAGTTGCTTTTTTCCTGCTTCACTTTTGTCTCCTTTATCCTCTTTCCTTTCTCATCTTCCTTATGCTTTGTCTCTGTATCTTCCTCCTTCCTCCTCCTCTCCTCCAATTCTCCTAAATTCTTTTTCCATTCGTCTCCCTTTCCTTTCCATTTTGCTCGCTTCTTCCTCTTTACCCTTTTCTTCTCCATCTTGTTTTTCCTCTCCCGTCTTGCTTATCCGTCTTTTTTCCATCTCTTTTGGTTCCTTCCTGCTTTTTTTTCCCAATTATTTATTCATGACTGTTGTTATCATTAATGATAATGTCTAGGATACCTTTTAAAGGCAACACTTTCGTTATCATCGGCCATACAACATTTCAGTCTTCTTCCCTCTGCCAGGTATGACAATTATTGAGGGAAAAAAAGCTTTATTTTTCTTCCTTTAGCATTTGAATACTAAAAATTCATAACAACAACAACAACAGATTGAGTATTGGCACAGAATCAGCAGTTCTCCATCCCTATGCTAACAAATTAGATGTACCGATATAATTCAATAATAAACGCCGGCAGCTTTCAAGTATACGTTTGCCCCAAATGACATTAAAGTGCCAATCACGTTTATACAGCAATAACAGCTACACTAACACTGAAACCTTTAGTATCATAATACGGGAATGCTGATTAAATAACCACCCGACGACACTTCCTACAGTCTGCTTGCTCATTTATTTTTAGAGGTCCCTGCAGTGTTGAACACACTGAAGCAATAATCCTGGCAGAGCCTGCGCTTTATAAATCAGAGCACTGAAAAGCCATAACAGATATTGCAGTTTTTCATATGTATGGTTGCGGCGTGTGTTCTTCAAAATTAATAATTCACAAAATTAATATGTTGTGGTTTGGTGTCTGCTCGCTGTATATCCCTCTGTGAGAGGATAAATCCCGCTGATGCATTGCCGTGATTCATGCGCTTGTTGTGTTTTCCACGAGGTTGATTTAGTCAGGAGTTATGGGTCATCGAGGAGGGCAGGTACTGTACTAAGGTTTGGAATGATGGCATATGAAAAAGGAGCAGGCTGATAGGGCTGACAAACTACTTCCCAAGCCCTGTTTGTTATTAATGAATGGCAAACAAGACAAATGTACAGTGAGGGTGAAAACTCCTCGATAGCCCAGACTTCCCCCCGTGCCTCCTCGCTCTCTAAATCTTTCCAGCATCCCTCATTCATTCATTTATCGACAGGGATAAATATTTATTCTGCAAAGCTGTAAACTGGCTATGGTAATGCACCATGCCTTTTTGCAAAAAAAAAAAAAAAAAAACATCCTTTAGTAACCCCAATCCTTCAGTAAGAATGATCTCTGAAAGGCTGCCTCACGCTGCTGCTTTCTCCTCTGAAAGGGGGCTACTAGGTGGAGGATCCTACTGTACGAAGCAAACAGAACAGCAATGCATGGCAGTAACTGTGTGTCACTGTCATAAAACGTCTCCCGTGAATTCACTCTTCCTTAGTCGTGCACAGAGCCACTTGTTTACTGCACAACTGACATCCTGTTTCAGACATTTTCCTCCCAAACCATATCATAAGCCCTCTGAAGGGCAATTGTTTAGATGTACCTCTATGCTCCCTGTTCATGCAGAAACTGCCTGAAGTCTAAATGGAGAAGTTGGTGAACATGCTGTGCATCCTAGACCTACCAGGTTACTTAGGACCCTCCTTTGAAGCTGTGGTTACGAATTGAAACCACAAAAGGAAATGGATATAGGAATAAAGAAAGCACTCAGATTGCACAAACATCCCACTGTATTGATGGCTCAGAGACTGCATGTTCCCTCAAAGAAATCACTGGGTGCACAAATACTCCACAAAAAGTATTCGCACAAAACTGTAAATAAAAACTACCTCCTTGTAAATAAAGGAGGGAAGGATACACTGAAATGTACATGTGTCCAAAGCTGCCTTTACAGTTGTTATATAGCATGTAGCGACAAGCATTTAACCCACAAATGTTGTATAAGCCCAGGCTGGTTACATGGTCTGAGCTGTCCTGGTTAAGAACACCATCACCTCCAGTGACATCTTTCTTTTTTTTATTCACATACAGACCACACAAAGTGTAAATAAAGTTAGTGACAGGCGCGTAGCTTAACACAAACCGTCATCATAAGAAAGCAATATTTTTAAACCACACTGGTATCACGTCTTTGAAAAATCCATACTCGCGCCCCCCCATATTTAAGCTTCTCGGTCAGCTGTAATCTTTCCAGGGTTGAAGTTTAAATAGAACTGTGAAGTCTAAACAGTATTCAACACTCAAAGCAGCACTGCAGCAAAGGGCAGCGTTATCACTCTCTCTGTAGGAAGGCAGCGGTTCATGCTGGTGCAAAGTGATTCTGCTTATGATCATATGTAGACAGCCTGAGGCATTGTGTGTGAGTGCGTTAGTGTCTGAGGTTGTGGAGAAAGGAGAGGGAGAATGAAAAGGGTCACCATGACACTAAGTTCACATAATATTTTTGCAGCTGCACAGAAGGAGCCGGGCGGTGATTAAATTCCATATTGATGAAATTGAATTGCAGAGTAGATGAGCACAGCGAATGTTTTTGCAAAGATTTAATCTTAATATTTCTTACTTCTCAGATGGTCTGAGTTCTGTTTCATCCCCATCGACAATTAACTTTTTTTTATGTGCTCAGCTGTGACTGGCTCCTTAGATGTACCTCTTTGGACAGTAGTAGTTCATGAACAGTATCCCTGATAAAAAAAGAAGAAACTAGAAAAGACCTCCGCCAAGCACAACATTTCCTTCCATATTGTGACTTCCACCAAAGATATTTTATATTCTGGATCATATTATCCGAATTTTTTCCTTTATCCGGATCAATCTTTAATATATTGTAGACCATGTTAGAAAGTTGTTCTGTATTTTTTTTTAAAGCGTTTTTTCAAGAGTCATATGCATAAATGTGGCATATGGCCCTATCTCCCAATGTTAAAGAATGCTAAAATTCCTGGATCCAGATGGTGATTATGATCACTTCTAAAATCTAATCATTTGTTCCTTATCCCCATGTGGACAATCCCTGAAAATTTTATCAAAATCCGTCTGTAACTTTTAGAGTTATTTTGGAAACCAACAGACAGACAAACAGACAAACCCAGGCAAAAACAAGCATAGTAATATTTGAGTACCATATTTTCCAGACTATTGAGCGCACCTGTCTATAAGCCGCTATTGAATTTATTCGAACAGTTTCAAGTGGTCCACTCTGACCAGGTCTGATGTGACAAGGCTAAAAGTATCCACGGCACGGAGCTTGCTAGCTTGTAAAAAGCTAACGAGCTTCGTGCCGCCGATACTGAGCCACACCGGCGTTTAAGCCGCAGGGTTCAAAGTGTCGGCAAACAGTAGTGGCTTATAGTCCGGAAAATACGGTATATTTCTTTATGTTTGTGTGTTGTTTTTTTTTTATTTATTTCACCATGCAAATACAGTGCAGTATATTCAAATGTAGTTAGTATGTAGTACAGTGACATACTATTTCTTTCTGCCCAATGGGAGCCTGTTAAGGGCAGAAACAAGATTATGCTTTAATAACACAAGCTACTCCCATTTGACTCTGAAGCTTTAACAATGAAAAGGTTTCTTTCACCTAACACACAGCAGCATCCGACACACACCCGAGGCAAAAAAAAAAAATAAAAAAATCCACCTACAATTTTCATTCACACCTGGCTATTATCTTGTGTCCTGGAGGGATAAAGACCTAATTAGAAAGAGTACAGGGGTCCTTATGAAGTCCAGAAAGGTTGCAGCAGTTTGCTTTGTAATCACCCACCATCCAGAGTGTACATACTCTCAGGGATATGCCTTAATATCAAACCAATTTTTAAATGATTTACCTGCAAGGGAAGTAAACAATTTAGCAGCGGCTTTTTATTGACTGGGCAAAAATTGCTTATTGTGCAAGAAGAATTGTAACTTGGGTAAACTCCATTAAAAAGAATGTGCAGGAGGCTTTTCTCCCCCCGTTTCCCTTCCCCATCTATTGTTATCATTGTTCCTCATTCTCCAAATCCTCTGTGCCTGATATTACCAATAATAATTCAGCCACAAGAATCCATATTGCTGTGTAGCTATTATTAAAAAGCTGGATTACACTGTGGCATTCCACTGTAATTTCCCTTTATCTGTTTCTGTCTCTGAAATCAATTGTCAGTAATCACAGCAGGAAGAAGGATGGTTGTCTTGTCTTTCTGACCCTCCTATACTTGCAGACAAACACCCAGGCCTCTCTTCTGTCTCTGCAACCACGGTGGAGCTGCAACGGCAGAAACTGACCTTTTAATCCATGTCTCCATGTGTAGAGTGACACTGGCTTACAGCAACAAATCTGTTTCCCATAATCTAACAGAAAATGTATTGCCCATCTGGAAGAACGCGCTCCAGCACAGGGTGTACTTTTACGAAGAAAATACCAACTTTATCTTATGCAAGAACTGTGACTTTTACAATTTCCTGTTGCTCAGGCTGAACAGCATGGAGTAAAAGATGGAGGTGTTTGTCTGGCAACTATGATGGATAAGGAATTCAAACTCACTTACAACATTTGAGATGCTTTTTACCTGCAGAACTCTGCTAAGGTATTGAAGTTTGGCACGATAATCAATCAAAGAGACAACAGTTGCGATTGCAATTACACCGCTACTGGTTTCCCTTTTGAAAAATGTCTAAAACTACATGCTGCGGGCCTTAAACTTTATCAAAGCACCATATGTAGGCCGATTTTTTAGAAGCGAAACTCAGTCATCTGGACTGTTTGATTTCTGAAGGCCATGAGATGGTGAGTTTTTTAATGTCTACTTGCAAAAGTAGCAATGCATTTTCTAATTATCACCACTGAGTGAACATGTAAACATTTCTCCTAAGTTCAACACAATTTATAACTCTTATTAGGGTTTGTTGGAGTCCTGGAGTAAAAGTTTGCAATAGATGCACTGGTGACTGCAATGTTTTAAAAAAAAAAATGTATATGTTTAAGGTGGGCTCACGCACCAATTACAATATGTTTAAGGTTATAAAAAGATCAAGGTTACAGTAATTGAAAGAGGGAGAGTTATTTTTAGATCTGTGACACCATAAAAAGCTGCACTCTTACTTTCTGCCTTGCTATATAAAGGTTACACTACTTCCTGCTGTGGCTGGACTGGCACTGGAGATAAATCCAGAGGTGTTAAAATGTCCATTATAGAAAGAGTCCCTGGAAACTGGGCTTCACCTACTTATTTATGTGTTTTTATGTTTAGTGGCTTTTTTCTTCTTTTTTCACATATATTATAAAATTTCTCACTCTGCAAAGTTAGGAACTAAGGAAATGTGAATCAGCTGAATTTGTGTTAAACCTTTTGACAACATAACATAAAAAATAATTTCATAGATAGATAGATAGATTTGTTTTTCTTTGCTTTGATTTAGCCTAGTTTGATTAGGTAGACAGAAACTTTGATCGACTGCAGTGACACCATTGGTATTGATCCCCTGCTGTTCACTTTGTCCCAACCTGCATTGAATTTAAAAAAAATAAATAAAAAAATCTTTTATTTCCTCAGTTACATTGATTGTTTGTGCTCAAAGCTAGAGCAAAAGAGGCCAATTGATTTGAAAATGATCCGAATTCAAACGTTGGCCATTAGTATTCTGTCAGCCAATCAGAGGTAGTCACGCAGCTGAACTATGTGCAAAAAACAACACAGAATTGTTTTGTTCAGAACGGGGGTGCACTGACCTCCACTTTTATGGGATTCAAGCTGCATCGTCAAAAACCTTTTTCAGATGGGGGCAGACAATTGTTCATCACAAATAAATAGTATTTCCATGCAGGCAGAATAAGGAACGCAGAATCATCCTATGCATTGGAGAATATGCAAATAAATGGCATGTTTGTTTTGAAACACACTGGTGCACATATATGTAAATATACATACGGACATATAGTAGGCTATATATAGGCACGTATATAGGCACATGATTCACCGTGTCCTTGTAATTCACCATGAAAGGAAGGTGATGACCCTGCCGTCCTGCAGATGCACTGAACACATGTGAATTCAGTGACCCATGCTGGAGTCAGAGCCATAATGTTCACACTGTGTGGTTATGAGCTAATTCAACAGGAATCCCACCAACAGATAAAGCTCCATATGTAGAGCCAACACTTAAGGCTCGTCAGCCAGGTTATGCTATCTCTGCATGCGTAATGATGCGCGGGGATCTAACGCTCTCTGTCGGGTCTTCATGCTGCAGAGTGGAGATTCTGCCCAACGCGAAAGCAAAGTAATAAATTACTCTGGCAAGATTTTAGTTCTGCATAAGTCAGGAGGAGTCACCACGGGGGAAACAGATTGTAGATTGTTTTGTGTGCAGAGAGGGAATGGGGGAGGTTGGTTGTGGCATTTAGATTAATGCATCTGCCCGCTTTTACAAAATGCCTTTGAATTTGCAAGTGCAATGTAAGCTATAACGTAAATGTGAGATGCATTATATTGGATACTGTACGTATGGCTTTGGATTAAGCAGTGATTTGCCTATTTTGTCAGCGGGTGGAAATATTACTAAGCATGTGATATTTGGGGAGTACAGGGGTGAGCTTTTTGATACTCGTTCAGATGTGGGACATGCAGGGAGCTGTTTATGATTAATGTCATTACCCTGTACACTGGGGGAAGGAAGTGCCTCGTGGCTTCAAGCAGCAACAAGGAAACAGAGCAAACTACTGTTTGTTGGAATATCTAGTAAATAAATACACATGTGTCACATTTGTAAACAAGAAAACAAATGTATTCTTGCTTAATCCAACCTAGAAATATAACTATGAAGCTATATGACACCTCAGTCCAGGCAAAATTGTTGATTCTGAAATTAAAACCCACTTCAATTTTTTTTTCTAAACAGTGAGTAAACAAAATGTCAAACTCAATATTCATTAATCAACAAAACAAATCCTTCTTTTTTCTCCATCTTACTGAAATTCAGCAAATGTATCAGACACCTGACAAGTTCATGTTTATGTAACTTTTTTTGTCAGAGATAAAATCAAATCACACAGGTCCATTTACAGTATTGTCACATGAATAGTCACTTTACTTAACTGCAGAAAGTTTAACGCAGCAAACAATTCACAGTGGCAGTAACACAGCTCCGGAGTCTCCTTTTGTTTTGTCTCATTTTATCTGAAAGAGGGTACCTCGCCCTCAAGTGAATCTAAATCAGAGCAATGCCCTGGTAAGACATTTAAGAAATGTTAACTACCCAGATAGTTGACCTTCTCATCATATTGTTACTTTGGATTTCAGTTTGGAGTAAGATGGTGCTGAAATGGTTTCTGAAGAGCAAAGGGGATTGTGCACGCAGATCTGAGACCGGGAAACTATAATGATTATGGAGCACTTACAGCAGCCATTGAAGGTAAAAACTAATTGACTTTGGCTTCGCCTGCGTAGTTTGTGAAGCGCAGCGGGCCTCACACATTCAGACCAGGTGGTGCAGCGTGGTATTTGGCAACACGGCTGAGCGCTGGTCACAACTTTAATGGAAATCCTCAATAGAATTTCTTTGCATATCACATAAGACAGGGAAATGGATCCAATGATATAGGGTATTGAATAAAAGCTGCAAATTTCCACTAACTGGTCAGTGTTATCAGTCGAACGTGTAAACACTTGATTATACATATATATTTTTTAATGTATGAAATATTATGTTACAAATTCATTCAAATAAAGAAAGTGACTTTCAGCTAGGATAAAAACTACTTGACTGTCTTTGACATTAACATTCTGTGGAAGTGAAGAACACCTGCTAATTGAGAGCAAATTATTTTTGACCTCAGCAGCAGCTATTGACAACCAGATTTCATTCAGTTTTTTTGCTTTACTTCAGACCTTTAAAGTTTTTTTTGTCTTTTTAATTACTTTGTGAGTGTTTTGCCCCTGGTTGATAGTACACTGTAAGAAAGGCAGACATGAAATGTGGGGAGAGAGAAAGACTGGGATGATGCAACAGAGGTCCGTGGCCAGATTTAAAACTATGGACGTTGCAATCTGTGGCAAGTGAGTTGCTGCCTGTAGACCAGTGTGATGCTCTTACTTTTTAAAGGGTCTTCATCTGCAAGTGGTGTCTGTCTACTTGTCATGAAGCATGGATCACATGCAAAGATAAGCATGTTACAATTGAAAAAAAAAAAAAAAATCCAACTGCTGACAAAGATGAAGACTGAAGTGTAAAGTGCATCACTGAACCATAAGTTGGTCTTTTTTTGGCAACTGTTGTTTTCTATTATGAACGTTTTTACATCTACATGAAAAAGAGTTTTTGCCTAGGAGAGTTACTCATTACAGAAAAAACTGAAATCATACTTCCATGACAACAGAGCAAACTGCATCAAGATTAAATCATTGAGGTCCACAAAACCAACAACTGGAATTAAATGAAGGACATAGAAATAAAGATTTTGGAGCCCTTTGGGGGTTTACTTTTAGTTTAGTTTAGTTTATTTAGTTTATTTGAAAAAAACAAGGACAGCGTGCAGTTACATTAAAGATGGCTGCACCAGATTTAGCATCCTGCTAATTTCCATCTGCAGTCATAGTCATACATAATCAAATACATTCAAATCTAAAACAAAAAAATAAATAACAATTTGCATTGATAACACGGTACACAATATTTACAAATATTTACATTTACGTTTACATAGATCAGATGTTACCCTTGTGGGTACTATCTGATAGCTACCACATTAAGGACATATGAATCTATTGCCTCATTTACACCTTTGCTTTTTAACTTTGTTATTGAAAACACAGCACTTTAAATATATTGTAAAAGGTATATTCTATCTCCTTACACTTTTGCACTTTAATATTTGTCCAGAAATGAAGAAGTTGCACAAATATTTACATTTACGTTTACATAGAAATATTTGTGCAACTTCTTCATTTCTGGACAAATATTAAAGTGCAAAAGTGTAAGGAGATAGAATATACCTTTTACAATATATTTAAAGTGCTGTGTTTTCAATAACAAAGTTAAAAAGCAAAGGTGTATATGAGGCAATAGATTCATATGTCCTTAATGTGGTAGCTATCAGATAGTACCCACAAGGGTAACATCTGATCGGTCTATACCACATCTGTACAATAATATCTCACTATACTGTTATTACACTGATAGTATGGTAGTCTGGCAGCCCTCAGATGGTGCCCACGGGGGTATCATCTGATCGCCAAATACCCGTCTGGTATTATTAATGTAAGCAGGACTTTTTTTTTTAGACCAAGAAGTGACCATATTTGGAGAGGTGGGCAGAGCTGAGGAGCAGAGAGGGTGTGCTTCTAAGAGAGCATCTAAGGCGATCTATGACTTAAAGAGGAACTATTATGTTAATTTTCCAGTTTTATGTTTATAGTCTTACCTTCCTCTAAAGTATTTTTGCATAGATTGCAGTGCAAAAAGTTCATATTTAGCTTAAAGTGGTGATTTATACAGTCCCACATTTCCTCCTCTGTCAGACACAGCCTGTTTTGCCCCGCCCCCTTGCTTCCTAGTCTCCAACAGGTGACTGTAAACAAAGTAACATAACTTTGTTGACTGGAAATTCAAACTTTGCGAACCAGTCTGAACATGTTTGAGTTTGAATCCGATCCAGGATCTGACAGCAGACAGCACCAACATTCCCTGCAAGAAAGATCCCAGCAGGATGTCTGTGTTTGGTAAATATTACGCCCAGTAGCAGCTGATTGTGGCGCAAAACTGTGAATTCAGTCTATTAATCACAAGCTTTATGTAAAATGTTTCCTTAGTATAATGTGTCTGTATGTATGTGTCTGGGAAACGCTCAAAAATGTCGACTGGAGTGTAACATGTTTGCTGCAGAATGTGAATGTCTGTACAGTAACTTCTTGCACCAGCAGTTATTTATATGATTGAGTACATGAAACAAATACTTATAGAGGAGAGAACTGGAGAACGTGTTCAGTCTTGTTTCCAGACAGTTACGAAAAAAGCTGTCATTCGTCCATCAGGCCTCTGAAACAGGGCGTTTTCATCAGGTTGTGGTCTGAGCACTTTTCTCACAGATTACTTTACTTCTAACTTTGACCATGTGTAGTATTAACACTCGACACTGTATAACTAAAAAGCATAATAGCACAACAGGTCCTCTTTAAGTCAAACCAGCTAACTCCAGATCTACTTCTACTTGAGATCTAATATTTACTGAATTATGAAATTATTTTCAGATGGACCACCAGGATACCACCAGAAGAAGTGACTATAATTAATGACTTTAGAATGACTTCTAGGAAAAATACAAAGACCTATATTTTATCATGGATGAAATTGACGATTTTTCAGTGAAAGTCTAAGGAAGCTTTTTTTTACTCTTTGCTTTTCTCTTTTAGCTTCACTTTGTAAACCTAGAGACTACCTCCATCTTTTATATACAGTTTATGATCAAAAGTGACAGCTTTTTGTGCCTTTAATAGTGCACATAAATAAAGTATCACATCCCTATAAGTTGCCAGAACATTTTCTTCTCCCTATATAAAGTCTACAATAGGGAATAAAAATTATAAATTCTGGTTAAGTAGCCTACAGGCATGATTGATACGTCGTTTGGCATCCAATATTACTTATCATCAAAGGAACGACCTGAGTTCACCCCAGGTCTATGTTTGCAGTGCAGAAGCTCTCAAATGAAATGTGGGCCTAATTACATTTTATCTGATGCCCCACAGCAGGCCCTGCCCTCTGAGAAATTAATATCTGAGTGTCCACTGCACCCAGTCTCAATTACTTTTCTTTTCAAATGCATCAGCTGCCATCCTTCTTGTTAATGTGCAATGCGGGAATGAAAGTGTATACAGTTCTGAATTATTCGTCATGCCCCAAAGACCGAGGAGACCAGCTCGGCTGCATCTGTACGCATTTCAAAAAGCAGGATCATGCGCACACGCACACACACACACACACACACACACAAAACAAGCTTCCTCGCCTACATTCATGAGCATTTTAACACTCTACTTTTGCTTAATACTTTTCAAACCTTCAAGGTAGATGAGCTGTTCATGAAAAAAAACATATTCTGAGAACAACTGTTTGAAGTTATCTGATACTTACTTTCAATTTTCTGCTGTGAGGGATTTAATGGCACTTTGTCATCTAAATCTGTGAGGATAGTGCTGAGTTTTGTTGCCCCCCCTCTGTGATCGTGTTGCGTATGTGCCTCACTGCTTCCAGCTCCTCAAATTGAGCTGAGGACCACTCATCTGCTGAGGACATCTGTGGAGTTGTTGCAACAGTAACAATACGCCACAACTGCTGCTTCAAGCAAGCTTCAAGCAGAGGGACCTGTCGCCCTACAGTGAGTCACTGAAGTGTCATTGATGACCCTGAGTCGACCTTATGAAAATGAGCATGTGGATAATGAGCATGCCACCTCCATGGTCACCTGAAACAATGTTTGTGAGTTTGCTGCGTTTCAGTGCAACTGCTTTTCTCTGCTCTGCACACATAAGCAGCTAGTGTTTCAAAATAAATTAGAAATGTATGATATGCATATGAGGTTGTCATCTCCATGACTGTGCATATGTGTGTGTGTGTGTGAGAGAGAGAGTCATGCAATAAATAGGAGGTAGTGGTGCATTTTGCAAACTCATGTTTAAAAAGATTTGCACAGCATCAAGGGGGGAAATATGAAATCTCATACTACTAAGCATAAATTTAGCAAATGAAAATGTGTAATAAGACCAGATACAGTTGCACCCAAGGTGAAATTTACTCCATG
Organism: Pseudochromis fuscus; assembly: GCA_900323345.1. Classification (NCBI taxonomy): domain Eukaryota; kingdom Metazoa; phylum Chordata; class Actinopteri; family Pseudochromidae; genus Pseudochromis; species Pseudochromis fuscus. The sequence goes on from OOFC01018454.1 coordinate 22,416, forward strand.
TTGTCATCACTGTATTAGCTTAGACATACTGATGAGGACATACATATATACACGGATCCCTCCTGGATGGTTGTGTTGCAGGAGCGCCTGTAAAAGGTGACAATCCACCAAGTAGAAACCATATGTTTATACGGTTATTTATCTTTAGTCTAACCCCTTATAAACACTCCCACACTCTTATAAACATTTCCCACACAGTTATACAGTATAAACCTGTGATATTCTCACAGATATTAGGTAAGATTCATTGAAATTATGTACATGTAAACACGTTTATATGATGCGCAATTTCGTCCTGTGTATTAAATCATCTGAGCTGCTGCTTAGCTCCATCTGAGCGAATACTTAACCGCATGCTCTGATTGGGTAGCTTCTCAGCCCGTGTGTGGTGTAAATGTGTTAGTAAATACAGAGAAATACAGAGACGAGCACTGATGACATCACTTAGACCATGAGGTGAGGTAGCGGCAGTTAAACACAAGCTAGGACAGGTGTCAGAGTGTTTGGATTTATATCAAACACGCTGGAAGTTACAGCTGAAATCACGCAGTTTTTCAATAACATGATGTATGAAATTAACTGGGAAACAAACTGAGGAAGCATGTACCAGAAATTAAAAGACCTATTGTCCACAGAAATCCATGGACCAGCCAAAAATCTGATATAGATATGCTTGCTTGTAAAATCTGTGATATAGTAAAGCCACGAAAGTCGATGCGCAATATAACGAAGGATTACTGTATTGTCTGATTTTTTTGGACTTTGACAGTTGTACAATTATATATTGTATCATTTTATATTGTTGCCATTTATTTTGAAATGGATACATTGGTTAAACTGCCTAAATTAAAACTCTGCCCTTCGTTATTATGCAATAGAAATGTACTTTTGAGGTATATGCAAACTTGAAGTGTACCAGGTTTCAGTATGATTCAGATTCCAGTACCTTATGAAAATTATTGGAACCTGCTGATTTCTTTTTTTTTTTTTTTTTTTAAATTCTAAATTATACCAATATAGCAGTAATTTCTGGTTTGATCTTTCAGTGACGAATCTGGCAAATCCCTCAAGCAGGACGGTGTGACACTGTTCATCATATATGACTTTGTTCCTGCTGTGGATGTTGGCAGAACATTGACGTGGTTTCATAACATACTTTTTATTTTCCGCGTGGCTGTGATACATTGCCAAAAAAATAATTCAGCACTATGCCAGGTTGGGTGCTGTATAGTTTTTGGGGTTTTTTTTTAGGGCAAGGGAAACTCTTTACTGATTGATGGAGACATTTAGAAACAGCCGAAAACAAGTGGTCGACACTGACATCTGTAACCTTTTGAGTCCTTTGGATGTTGCTCAGTTCCTTTAAGACCAGATGTAACAGTGAGATCAGCTTGTAAATACAGAAATACAGAAAATCTGCATAAGAATGTAAAAAGGAGACAGACAGTCTTCCAAGATTATTTATGGACATATGCATTAGTAATGCCAAAAACACAAAAAAGGTCTCATAGGCTAGAAACTGCCAAGTGAATCTATATTTCTCTGTTTCGTATTTCCATTTTGGGATTTACAGTTCAAATCTGCATGCTACAATATCATTAGCATGTTCTTGTTTAAAACATATAACCACAGATGTAGAACAGCACACAACTGAATTACATTTAACACTGAAGAAACCATTTGTGAGGTGCAGCCCTGAATATCAACATTTAAATGTGATTTTATACAAAGAAAACATATCAGAGCAGCAAAATCTGTTGTTAAAGCTTAAAGTCCACTGTGAACTAAGTCTTTTTAATCCATAAATCACATCAGATTTAATTTGTTCTCTTACTTGACAATGTTTTAAAAAAAATAAATACAAAAACGATTTAGTTTTTCTTGTCTAGATGGAAGTTGAATCATATTATAGAGTAATAGTAGAGTAGTAGCAGCTGTAACAGTGATGTTACAGTATTCTGTGACATCACTGTGAAGTGTTGATTTTGAGAATGATATTAGTTCAGTTACAAATGTGAAACACTGTGTTTCTGTGTTGTCATTGAACATCCCTTCAGTTCAGTTCCCAGGTGACACTAAACACATGTCTGCTGAAGCAGCTGGATCACGTTCAGCAGGTTTGTTTTTGGTAACAGCAACGGACGACATCATATTATTACCTTAAAGGAGAAAGGACGGAGAACGTGCAGCATGTCTAGCATCTTCTATTTTTTAGACATGTTACAACACAAAGTGTTTTCTCTTTAGCTAGCTAGCTGTGTTTCACTGTGTTTCAATGGTCCAATCAAATGGCTCGATGTATAATGTCCTGCCCACTTATCCTATCACGACACATTTGTATTTTACATATGTTTTGTGATACTTGTTTTCAGTAGAAGTCGGTCAAATGTGTTTTTATAGGGTGACCCCTAACTTTTGAACGGTAGTGTATGTTAGGACCTTTATGGTCTTTACCCTGTCACATATACAGTAATATATAGTAAACCCATTTTGCCATTGGCTGTGAGAAAGAAGGAAGAAAAAAAAAGAAAGAAAAAAAAACAACAACAACCACATGTGTGGTTGTGTGTTTGCTACAGTTCATGCTTATGTTTACATGATGCCCCGCACAATCTCGGGGCTGCTGCTTAATCCGCTCAAGTAAATACCTGACACTCAATTTCCACCAAGGCCGTCCAGAGCTGCTATGACGGCTCGTGTTAGTGACGGGGTTTAACTCCTCTGCAGAAGGACATGTGAGGGTGATCAGGTGGCCGTGGCCTCCTCAGTGTCCCTCACCTTTGCGCTGCAGCCTGACACTGCCCATGGATCGCTCCGTATTGAAGGTAAAGGTTGTAAATAGTGCTGATATCTGCTGTGGCTACCGTGACAACGGATACAATATGGAAATACTGTATATCACAGGGAATCATTTACCCTCGAGGAAACAACTGAATTGTTTTTCAGAAAGCGGGAAACAGCAACTGCAAATAAGATAATTTAAGAGTGTCTTGTGTCTGAATTTGTTTATTTGTAATATCTGGCCACTGCTCAGTGTCTGCTGTGGCACAGTTGCCCTTAATTACTTGTCAAAGCACGAGGCACCGCCAGTGTTTCGCTCTCTCCCATTTATTACCTTGCAATCAGAACTGCACACTTCCTCTGTGCCATTTCAAAGCACAATTCACATGCATTCAGAGATGAAAAAAAGAAGGAATCTAAAAGGGTAGAAAATATCTTGAGTGGAAGCTTATAGCATGACATAAAAACACTTCTTACTCACCCACTGTGCTTCTCCAGAGACTTTTAAATCCTGCATTCAAACAGAGAGGCATAGCCACAAGCTTTGGGGAGGTGGGGGGGGGCTTTATAAACTCAGGGTGCAGGAGCAATGCAGGCTCGTATTACTCTTCACAGTTGCTGCATTTATCCCCTAATTCCTGATTATTCTGCAGTGAGCTGCTAGGTGTGCTCAATTTACAACAGAATAGAAGACAGATTTCATCCCTGGGGGTTCGGCAGCTGAATGCATTTCTTCTTCTTCTTTTCTATTTTTTAATTAGAGCTTAAAAGTTTAACGGTAACCGCTCATCTGTGTGGGGCAGTGCCGGTTATTATCAGGGGTAAAGTATTTTAATAACAGATCATTTAGCATTTTTAGTTGCAAAATCCCAGTAAGAGGGGCTTTTAAGCACTGGCCCTTCAGGCGATGTAAATACTTGCACATTTACAGGCATATCTCTTTAGAGAAGCAGCTAAAACAAATATTCAGAGACCTTGCACAAAGAGGTCTCAAGTGGCTCAATATAATAGATTGTGCATGTGCACTATATCTCTAAAAGACAAGACACATCTTAAATTGTAATTTTAATAATTTGCAGTTTTGTACCCAGTTTTTTTCAAGGTTTGTTTGGCATATTTCTCCACTTTGGACTTGAAGTTTGAAGATGGATTTTTGTATCTGCTCCACAGTGAATGTAGGCTGTTGGCAAGGTTACTGTACAGGCAGTGTGGAGGTTATCAGTCAGTTATTTTATACAGATGTGTGATTAGAAAAATGTGAAATAACATGGAAATTTAGTTACACTATGTTTTCATAAAGAGGTCAGCATATGGTGAATACAGTGAATAATTTACTCTCGCTGAATATATGAGAGCAAAGGAAAAAAAAAAAAAAAAAGTTTTACCTCAGATACCTTCTCTTTGGACTTCCAGACAGAGAAAAGTTATACATAGAAGCATCCTAGATACAAATGAAGCTGTCACAAAAGTTCCACATTTTACCTTCAATACGTCCTGTTTTTTGTTTTTTTTTCCTTCAGAGGGGTTTTATCTCTTACAGCACAAAGCAGCTTTGCTTTTAAGCTCTCATTAGAACAGCATCTGGTTTGTGGTCTGATAAACAGTGAGGAAGAGCAATGGCGTGGAGGGATGGATGGGTGGGATAGTGGAGACAATAAGTTATGTTTTATTGGCAGGGACTAATTCTTCATTCTTTTAATTGTAGAAGTAAAGGCGGATCAATAAGCGTCACCGGTCTGCCTTGCTCTGGCATGCACTGACATTATAGCAAAAGACCAGGCAACACAAATAGATCTTCTTTCACCGACAAGGCTTAGTGTGTTTACAACACACCCCTTATCTTTCAAACTCCCATCTGTCCTGGTGCAGGAATCCAATTATATTCCTAATATTAACCCCTTTAGAGAATTAACCCCACACACCACTACTCTTTGAACAAATGAAAGCAGGTGAGGAACCTGCTGCCAGTGTTAAATAAGGAAATAAATAATGGATGCCGGCTTTGCCTCTCTCCCTCTGTGCGCCACTGATCCTACCCACCTGGAGGGCTTCTAAATAAGATCCTACGCTGGCTGAGCACAACACAGCAGTTCATTGATCCCCACCCTGTGGTAAGGCCTCTTCCCTCAGGTGGGCATATGAAGGTTGAAGAGACAGGGCATAGAAAAAAAAAAATCCACACAGAAGCCAGACACAGAAATACATACATAGTGCCGAATGACTCACCTGCCCTCCAGGAAGAGTGAAGCAGATCAAAAGAGTCAGCAGCTTGGATGTACACGTATGGGTGTGTAAGCTGGTTGTACACTCTGACAGGAAATCAAATGTGGCGTGTTCTCAAAGGCTGTCAAATTGCTGTTGGATCTATGCAATTAATATGGTCTGTTTGTTTAATGGGTCCAGAGCAGATGGAGCAGCTTGTGAGTCGCAGTGGAAGAAGATTGTGGTGGTAAAAGTGGAAATGCACAGCTCAGAGAACACATGTACACAGGCAGTCACGTGAGATCAGCGACCACTTCCAATCCACAGTGCGTTCAGGGACAGTGGACAAAGCTGTAGAAGTAAGTTAACATGGCTGTGCACAATACTGAGACCAAGGGAGGGGAAAACAGCTCCATCATCACTACAATGTAAAGTTTGAGAGTTAGTTTTCTGTGAGCATCAGACCAAAACATGTCATGGTAGTGACTGATCAGGGGTCAAAAGGCATCAGCAATAGAAATGTGTTCTAATTTAGACTGTATGATGGTACTGATAGCTTTGCAAAAGAAAACAAACAAACAAACAAATAAACAAACAAACACAGATTTATTTATTTATTTATTTGGTAATCTACCATATTTCAAATAATATATTTTTTAAGTGACTGGTAATCAAATAAAAGTCTTACTAGGGCTGGTGCTATAATATCCGTACAAATAATACATATATCAGGACTCAAAGTACAAGCTGGAAACAAATAAACAAGAATAGGTGAACTGAAATTAAACAAAGTATTTCTGCAAATGTTTCAGAATAAAAGCCTTGTTAAAGATGATGCTCTTCAGTTCACTGAAACACTACAGAGTTTTATTTTGAAATAGTAAATGGAGTACATTTATATAGTGCTTTCTTTACCTAAGCTAGGTCCCAAAGCACTTTACAAGGCACATCATTCACCCATTCACACACACACTCACACACCAGTGGCTCCCGAGCTGCCATGCAAGGCACTAGCCACCATTGGGAGCAACTTAGGGTTCAGTGTCTTGCCCAAGGACACTTGGACATTACGATTCATAGGTGACCCACTTTACCACCTGAGCCACAGCCGCTCTATATATTTTTTGTAATGTGACTTCAAAGTTTTAATACAAAAAAGACTAATTAAACTGATCGAACAAAGGAAATTAGAAATCAAAGCCTGGTCTGTCAAGTTCAGTACTTTCTGTAAATACAGTAAGGTGTACCATATTTAAGTATACCAAATTCTGCTGGAGGGATCATCCACTTCATTCCTTCTTGAAGATGTGAGTCCTTGAAATACATTGAAAATCTTCCAGAGTAGATCCCACCAGTGTTTCCATGGGTTATACGGGATGAAAAATTTAGCCACAGATTCTGCACCTGCTTCACTGCTACTGAAAATCTGAACATCTGAACACATCCAGAGCAAACTTTTATCAATGTTCTTGCAAAATATCAAGAGAAGGTCAAATTCTCTGATTTGAAATATGATACATATTGCATAATACATCTAATACATGAAATTTTCATGTTGGTAATTTAAGAAGCACCAAAAAAAACCTAAAAATAAATTAATCCTCTGGCATGTGCAGTACGCATTTCTAAAAATATATTATAGTACTATATGTCTACTGTGTGCCAGTAGTCATTCTGACAGGTTGAACTGATTCAGTGGCATTTTCAGAAAGAAACAACCTTCATCGTACATTATGATGAACAACTTTAAAACTGATCAATGAAAAAAAAGTGCACTGCAGTCACAGGGAAGCCCACCTCCTCTTTTTTTGTCACTGATGAAAGAAACTGCCACCATCACTGGCATAACATCCCTCAGTAGATTCATCGCCCATGGCGGTGGATTCAAGGTGACATCTGCATAATCCACAGAGGAGAAATCTTTGTTTTTGTTTATTTATTTATTTATTGCTGCTCCTGTTATAGTTCGTTTAGATTACTCACATTCACAAAGCTGCAAAACTTTTTTTTTTCCTTTTCCCTTCTGCAGATTTGCCACATTTGCCAAGCGCTGCTCCACTAACTCAGAGATCTACAGAGTGCGAGCAGTAAGGCTGAGTGGGAGAAATTATCGAAGGTATTGTTGGCATCAAACCCAGTATTGTAGGCTGGAATTGTAAATGGCTGCCTCTTACAGACAGACAGATGCAGCCAACCCTTCAGCAAGCCAGCAGTGAATTATGCAGTGCCTTTTGTATTGCTGAAAATGTCTCTTGATCCAGCACATCAAGTCCTATCAGGTATAAATTATTACGTCTGCGAAGGAGGTTATGTTTTCACCTGCATTTTTCTGTTTGTCCATTTTTTTGGCACATTACAGAAACATTACTGAACAGATTTTTTTTTTCCCCAAGAGAGAGATGTGATGCTAGCTAAGGGATAATTTATTACATTTTATTGAGATCAGAGGATGTCATCCTGTCCAAAATAAATAAATAATCATGAAAATCTTGCAATGTTGCTATTTCACCATGAGAGGGCAACAGTGTTCAGTCGATAACATCAGTACAGCTGGATTATGGCTTGGTGGAGATTTTTAGTTTGTTTTATTCAACTAGCAGCAATATTCTTTCAAAAATCTCTGATCTGGAGAGAATTTTAAATTTGTTTTTTAGCAAGTTTTGGCAACAAAAGAAATCCTATTTTTACAAGTTGCTTTTTTCAGCAGGCACCAAAACATAGAGTAGAGTAGGGAAGGATTGAGGGACAAATCGGACGTAATGAATTAACAGAAACTTGCATGTCGGCAGCCAGTCCGTCTAATGCCCAATCAAACAGTAAGGGATATTTTTAAATCTTATCACTGTTGCTAGTCTCACTGTCAGCTCGCAGGTTGACTGTCCCGCAGGGAAATCTCCCGCTGCTCCAGATGGCAAGTCCACCCCCGACTGTCTCCATTTTCTTTGACAGGAGAAAGGTATTACCGCACATGTAACAGGAAGGGAAAAAAATAATAAAATGTACAGTCGAAGTTACAAAATTTGATGCCTACTGCCTTTATAGAGAGACTGATTTCTTTTTCCTTGGATCCCAGGTTCTTCTCTTCACACATACCAGCAGAACCTATAGAATCTTTATGTTTCCAGGAACATGTCTGTCCTTTAAGGTGGGATCAAATTACAGGTCTTTGATGGACCTTGACACCACCAGCACAAAGGTAAAAGTCTCTGCCTTCATTTTTGCTCGGGGAGAGTCAGTGATAGGAAGTTGGTGATGCTCTGAAGTACAGTCAGGCCTATGGCCACAGCTGGTGAGAGGTATACCTTCATGCAACACACACACATTCACTCACTCTCACACCATTACCTCTACACCCTTCGAGCAACGATTGGGTTGCATAGGCTCGAACTCTAATTTAATGTAATTTCATTTATCACTCCGAATTAGATTTCATGTTGCTACTTAATAATTTAAATCCCCCAGAAAGCACTCTTGGCTTTCATCTCGGTTTCAAGGAACACTGGGAAAAGATGACCGGAGGTAACGGCCACTACAGTGACCATGATTTACTTTGCAGAGTGGCACAGGCAGTATATGGAAACAAGAGAATTTATGCAACAAATCTGTCAAAGGTCTGTGCATTCCTGTTTTTAGCCTCTGAGTGCAAATTATCTCTCTTTCAGGAAGTTGAAAAAAAACATCAGATGCCTATTGAAAACATTACATTGCATAATACAGCTGCTTTTGGTTTGGCCAGAGAGTCGTGGAAAATATAAAAAGGATGTTATGTTGGAGCAGGGGATTGTTCCAGAAAGTGTTTTCCTCTTCTCAGGATTTACTAACTCAGAGTTTTCTATTCTGGAAAAATAAAACCGAACTTAAACTCTGAGTCAGTTACCGTGGTAACAGACTCCGTCAAACTAATTTGCTCACTGGCAGTTTTTCCTTCAACAAACCCTGAGTTTCTCCGTATCTCCTCACTCCTGCTGAGCCTGAAGCAGCTGTCGGCCACAGGGTTTCATTTCCTCTCCAGTCCAATCGATGTTGAAGCCGGATTAATTCACATCGTTTTTTCATCGGCAGAGGATTAGTTGTGTTTTCATTCTCTGATGACTACGATTTTCGTTACGTTACTTTACCATTTTTCATCCCACTTTCATCAGTTGTCTGGAAAACATTGTCCGACCTTACATCTTTGATATTAAACACCGTGGAGCAAATTCTCTGTGAGTTTGTCTCACCTGCTTGTCTCTGCGTGTTTGTTATGAGTGGTGAAAAACAGGACCCAAATACAAAGTGATGTTTAGTCACATACCTAAAGGCCTGAGCAAAACTTTAACTCCCCTGCTTGAACTATATTTTTTAAATTCTGTTTTCATCTGCTTCTGATTGCATCTGATTGTAAATAGCAGGTACTTTAATTGCATTGCACCAATTTTTTACTTATAATATGTAAAGAAAGTGGAGTTGAATCACCAGGCTGCCGCAATCAAAGTTACACATTGCCATGGTTAGTAATTCCTGTCCTTTTGGAGAAGCATTAGCAACTCCATGGGGATGCAACAGGAACACCAAGTATATTCATTAGTTTCCATGGTGAATCATCATATTAGTGCTCCATTGATGACGGCTTTCACTCAAGGTGAGCATACTTAGAGCTGATTGAACCAACTCGGAGACAGAAAATGTATTTTCAGTTCCAGCATTGCTTCCTGAGTTGACCACCTCAGAGAAGGGGGATAAAACACTTACAGGTTGTTATACCACCTTTCTGGCATGGACCCACAGAAAAGAACCTGTAGCAACCAATAAAATAATAACAGCCAACAACGTAACAATTTTGGCCTTTCTAATGTCATAAAGGCAACAATGTAATACAATTTTGCCAATAACGTAATAAGGGGACCCCTCTGCACCAGGAGAGGTGGTTGGCTTCGACTGTGTGGGCGTGGTCCTGCAGGTGATGGGTTCGGGGTTTTGGCATCTCTACCGCACCCAGTGTTGTCACTCCTTGGGTCCATGCCCGGTAGTTGCGGGTGGCGTGCTGCTCCCGGTGCAGATGGCTCCTCGGATGGTGTTTCCTCAACTGGTTCATCTGTACTCAGCCTGACGTTTACTATGTTTATTTATTTTTTTACGGTGTGTATGTTGAGTAGGAGTGTGTCTGTGTGTGTGTGTGTGGGGAAGGGGAGGGGGTGAGCATGCATGATATTTGTCTGGG
>OOFC01018454.1:39021-52951 GCA_900323345.1 Pseudochromis fuscus
ATGCAAAATATACTGTAGTTCATTCCGGAGTAGCCACATGGCACGATGCTGTCCAAGGTGCTGAATCTGCTGCTGACACCATCCTGAAGACAAAACACATATGAATGAATGCTCACTTGCAGATATTTGTGATACTGAAACACAAAGTCAGACTTAATACTCCATGCTCATTAAAGACTTCAATATTTTCACACATATTTTAAATTTATCTTATATTTATTTAGTCCTGCTTTACCTTTTAATTACTTAAATATACAGTATATATTTTTGTAGAACTATACAGCAGTTTTTCCACATATTCCTGAAACTTGGAACTTTCTTGACACCTACCTGCTCAGCTTCAACACCAACACTCGTCTTTCTTTAGAGCAGCCACCGTTCTGACATCTGTCTCCTCTGACTGACTCCGTAGCTTCCTAGTTCTGTAGCGAGCAATCAAGGAGGTTACTTTGTTGCAAACTGGTGCCACTCACTTTTTATTCATTCTCTGCAGCTAAAGCCGGGCATGTACGTAGCTGTCACAACTGTCATTTTTTTCTGTTGCTCTCACACTAAGCAGCCTTCTCTCCTGTGGGTTCTTGTCCAGCCAACGTAGTGGTGGGCACACTAAATGATGTGACACAGACAAAGAGTCACCACATTAAAAGATTTTTTTTTTTATTTGGATTCAGTCATGAGGGATTTCACACCAGAAATGTGAAACATACTTTGTTTTCCACCGTCATTGTTGCCAAAGCAGAACTTGAGAGGAAAGAGCAGCTTGCAGCACTTATTGAGCGCGTGCACATTGTTAAGCAATAGACACTGATGTGGGAAGAGAGAAAGTTTTGAGAAATGGTGCCAACATGGATTTTATTTTAGAAGGTAAAAATGACACAGGACCACTGCTGGTTTAATTTATTATTACAATTTAATGCGGATGAACATTTTTGCATGTCTTTATTTGTTCTTTCCAAAAGCCTTTACTTTCCATGTGCACATACCACAGCATATCCCCCTGGTCACCGCAGGCTGCAGGTCTTACTGGTAAAATAACTGTAATTTGCACCATTAGGTGTCCTTTCCTCCAAGCATCCTGATGCCTTTCTGAATTCCTGACCATCAGAAATACCTGCAATCTCAGCATGAGTCTCTATGAGTCACCGTCATCCTCTCAGGGAACACTAAAAAAAGTATAGAAAAGTATACTTTCAGCTCTGCTGAAACCACCAGAACTGGACTGAAGCCCCTGCATGGGCTGGTGAAAGGAATTAAACTAATTATCATCAAATGTAAGAATAAAACTCAAACAATGGTTTGAAAAAAAGAAAAGAAAGAAAGAAAGTATTTTGCAGCAGTTCTGTGTGATGTCAGACATTTCACACTGTCTGTCTCAGCGTGAAACAATGAATCAAGACGATCCTTAGTAGGAAAGTTCATAGTGGGAGATAGACAGACAGGGGAACAGAGTGAAACAGTGCGAGAAGCTTACTGGCAGTGATGGCGATGCCAGATGGGAGAGGGAAGAGCTGCCCAGGAGAAGCGCCAGTAAGCACAGACAAGTGGTGCCAGCCCAACTGTGTCTAACAGGAGGTCCAGCTATTTAATCAAACCCAACACTGAAACCGCACCAGTGCCAGATGCAATTCAAATCCTTATATAACCCAAATGCCAATTAGTTTTATATAGATTTCCCACCACACCCTCTGTCAGAGATGTTAGAATAGCTGCTCCTTATTATAATTTGTGTAATAAACTGAGCCTTCACAGGGCGGGAGGCATGGGGAGATGTGACGGATTTCAGAATTGTGTGTGATGGGAGTTGAAGATGCGCGCAAAGAGATGTAAATTCGCTCTTTCAACAGTGCTATATTTACACAGCAGGCACTTGTTACATTATGTGTGAAGTTTCAACATTTGTCCTTCACTTCATCTAAAACTGGCTTGCAGCTGGTTGCAGATTCAGATATCGTGTCATTCGGGCGGTAAGCTGCCAATGCACACACACACACACACACAGCTAGTGAAGAAAAATAATGCCAACTAATAACAAGACCATTGCTGAGGTATCCTTTAGAGACGCCTGATTAAATCATCTCGCGGAGCTCTCGAGGGAGGGAGGATGGAGGGACAATCCGGCAGAGGAGGGGACAGATAGTTTGAGCAAGAAATAACTGAAAATACCTTGATTAAATTCAGAGGTGAGAGATTTTCATCAGCGTGATACGGCTCAATGGGGGTGTTGGTGTAATAGTAGGGGCCGGGAGTCTCTCCTGTTGACAGAAAGGACACACTGCTTGTCAGCAAAGTCATCTTTTCTACGCACAACATCTGCGCTGATTTGGTGCTGCACTGTAAGCAGGCCATTAATCTAAACCAGGACCACTCCTTATCGTGCAGAGCGACAGGCACCCTCACACTGTGTACAGAGAATGAAAAATAGACATCAGATTCCTTTTTCATTCACTGCATTTGTCTCTGTGTCTTTTCTCTTTGTGCTCCTTATTCTTATCAACCACCTTGCCTTCGAGGTCGTTTGAATTTGACACGGTTTTTATGTCCAGGCTCTCTTTAAGCAGAAAACAGCAACCCCATGCTTCTTGACCCCCTTTTTTTTTTTTTTTTTTTTTTTTTTTTCTCAGAGTGCTGCAGCCTCAGCGTTGGATCGATGCACAGTGGTGCTGATGCTGTGGCATTTCCACAAGGAGATGGATGTTGTGGGGTCTATAAGGCAACATGGTGACATTTACATAAGGAAGAATGGATGCTGTTGGGCCAGGGAGGGAAGAAAAGGGAGGTGGGAGAGGAGGTGGAGGCACAGCGTTATCACCCCATCCTCTCTGATGCTCCCTGACAGTCATTTTGCCCCCTCCTGCTGAGATACAGAGATGGTACATGAAATATTTTTCTTTACACAATCTGCAATTCCAGCCGGCGAAGAAACCACGGTGCTGACATACGTTGGAGTGCACTGCAACCAGCATAGATTCAAAAAGAGATTTTTTATTTTCTTTCTGTCAGTCAATTACAGCAGCAGGATGATTCAGACTCGCCTGCCATCATGTGCACAGTAGATATTTATTAAAAAAAAAATAATAAAAAAGGACATGGTGTGCAGGGGGATTGAGTGCAGGAGAACTCAAAACTGAGCCAGCCAGTCTTCTAGTTATTCAATCAAAAATGAGTACATTTCATATTAGAAGTACCATATTGAATGTAGGCCAAGGTGTACTGCCCACAGAAAATGTTTCAGAGCTCAGGAAATGATTACTGAAATGTGCTATTATGTCAGAGCAACCTGCTGCCGGCTGCTCCTCATGGGATCTGCTTTCAACCAAAAACACATTTTTATTGAAGCAAAGAAATAAAACGTGGACTCCGAGCTTCCACTTTGTCTGATTAACTATTATTTCAAACACATTAAAAAAGAAAAAGAACCATAACAATATCATCATCATTATCCTCATCTTAATGGTTAAGATTTAAGAGTCTTATTTGATTGCACAGCAATAACAATTGTTTCATGGTTAATTTGAATTTTTCAAATATACTTTGCAGAATCGGACATTTTTCTCTTTTAAAAGAAACAACAACACTGAGCACTGGGACTATGATTTTAATTGATTCGGTGAATTCCCCATTCAACACATTTTTTTTCCTTCAAGTTTCACCATGGAAACTGCACAAGACAAGTGCTGGCTTTATTTTGTTGCAACTGAAACATTCGTCTTATATACTGAATCATCTTTTTTTATGAACTGATCTCAGACACTGTGTTTCGTCTTATGTGAGAGTTTATTGCACAGAGTGACTTCTGTGAAATCGTCCACAGTGCTTCCTATTGGAGATTATATTGGATATAAAATGGATCAAAATGGAGCTTCAGGTGAGTTATTGACTGCGGGGGGTATCAAATATTGTTACTGAATTAATCTGTGTTTTGATGCTCACTGAGCAATCAAATGTAAAAATGACTTCAAACTGAGAGAAATAAATGTAGCATGTCCTATTACATGAACAGAAAATATAATTGTATTCTTCATTATATGCTATTTAAACTTGATTTATTTGCCAGGTGTTGTACTAGGGTCACCTCAGGACACTACTGCACTTGAAGACATTTTGCTGTTTTACCAAAACAAGGATCTCTAACTTTATTCCCAAATGATTGTGTGAGGATTTTTATGTGTTACCATCATAAAACGGAGATTTAAAAAATTCTCAGAGGTATTGCAAACTGCAAAATGTCAAAGTGAACTATATGAGCATCACCTTTTTAAATTGTGATAATTATAAACAGGCTCATAATGTGCTAATAATTCCTTAAAAGCTCTGCATCCGCTGACAGAACCTATATCCCAACAATAGAGCTGCGTGTGCAATCTACTGCTCCATTCCAATTAGTTCACAGGCTTATAATGTACTTGTCTTTCTGGCTGAGGCTTTAACACATCACTGAGTCCAGTTGGTTGTTTTTTATCATTGAATAGTCTCATCAGTTCCATATTCGACTAAGCTTCTAAAGCAGCACAGCAGGGAGGTTTTTTTTTTCTTCTTCTTCTTCTTTTTTTTTCCCAAATTGAAAAACCCTAATCTGTGCCAGAGAGAATTTCCATATCTGCGACTCTGTTGGTTCAGAAAATGCCTGCCCCGTCTCTGAACTGACCAGCGAGCGTAGGATTGTAACAGAGTGCTTCATTTCAGGCAGGCGCCTGGCTATGACGCCGCACGTCTGTCTGGCCAATGTTTGCTACACTGGTGCATTAGCGGTGACTCTGTTTGCCGTCTCCAACTGTTGGAGGCCCATCTGGGTGGTGTTTTAAGAAAGCTAAATAATTTGTTGACTTGCTCATTTAAATTTGTGTCTCCCACTAAAACATTTTTGCTTGGTTAAATATAAACACACCATCACCGAAGAGGGACACGGGGACAAACACAGGGAGCGATTGCAGTGAATATGTTGCAGCTTTGAGTTTTTCTCTCACAGGTGGAATAGCAGTTTTCTACAGAACAGGATTTGATAGAAAAATTAAGATCCTTTATGGCAGGAAGTCATACATGTTAGCACACAAGATGTTATCCTGCTAAATAAATCACTCCCCAACATTTATTAACAAATCACTTCACACAACTTCCCCGCTCCCAGAAAACATACATATCACACCTTTTACAACAGTGCTGAGGCTGCAGTAAGAGGTCTATTGAAAAGCTGTTTCTCTGTGCCGTGTGACACATAACATCTGCAAGTCACCCGACACATTGCAGAATTATATCTCTCCCTCTCCAGAGATGAGCTGCGCCCTGAAGGCAAACTGCAGTGATGAATCTCCATAATTGTCTCCCTCCTTCACAGTTGTTGTGAAAGTGGGGAGCCCCCCTGTTCTCAAGGCAAGAGAAAGTAAAGGCACAGCTGTTTGGATAAATGCAGCCGCAGTTGTCAGACTCAGAGGAGGGAGACCGGTGGTCCTGGGGAAGCTGATGTTGCCTGGTTACCTGACAGGTAACCTTGCAAAGTATTGCTGCAGCAGATTTTGAAGAGGGAGAAGTTAGAGGTGTTTCCTTTGCTGGAAAAACTTGTCACCACTGGAATTATTTTCAAAGTGATGCTACTGCTATCATGCTGTGAGGGGCTGAGGGTTTGACAGTCATGAAAAAGGTTGAGGTTAGGACTAGCTACGTAGCCACAGCAAGGAATATGACCTGTAATTAGGGTTATTAAGATACTCAGGAGATTAAGATTTGCCTGTTTGTCTGTCTATTGTGAGAAAGATCAAATGATGGGATCCTGTCAGAAACAAAGAAGCAACTGAAGCATGTGGTTTTTGAGCTGCAGGTAATGATTGTCGGCTTTATTGACCTGTTGGCATGGAAACCAATCTGTATGACATCACAATGGATAATGCTAGTTAACAATCACCTTTGTTATCACTTATAGAATCTATTTTAACATCTATTTTCTGCAATACAATTTATTTATTTTATTTTTTTTTTCAGGAGGGGGGCAGGATATTATTTGTCCCCTGCAATATCAGGATTTGAATCAAATTTAGGCCTAGGCTGCATCTTGGCTATACAAAATCCTTATCAAGATGAAGCAAATCAAAACCAAAGGCAAAATAGCCACTACTGTGCAGAAGTGTACACACTGACCCCGCTATCAGTCAAAATAGCACATGCCATTACAGCATGGTGGTAATAATCTACCTGGGACACATGAATGACATTGAAATCACATAGAAATGCTGTAATGGACTGTGTGTGGAGGGTCCTCTGCCTCACTCCAAAGCTGTTGTATCATCAGCCATCAGGCCTGTGTGATGAGCTCCTGGCTTGTGAGGGTAATGTGTGCCACGGCGCCACTGTCCTTTCATTCCATCATTTCACTTTAAAGCTCTCTGCATGTTGGCTCATTGTGATGAAGTTTGGATTTCATTCCTCCCTCTCGCCCCGATCCAATCTGTCTCACTGACAGAGAACCACATGTCCTGCCTGTATTTTTGGATAAAAGATCTCAATTGCATGTTAATTGATCCATCATGATGACAAGCTTCTTTTCAAGCCTTTTGTATATTAAAATGTAAAAGTTAACAAAACCCTGAAATAGTTTTTGTGTCTACATGTGCACTGCGTAGATATAGTAACACTAAGAAGGAGAAGAAAAAATCAAATGTTCTGGTTGTTTATCTGGTTGCTCTTGGTATCCTTAAAGCCTCTCTCTGGTGCTCTTACTCCTGTTCATATTTGCTTTGGTTAAAGATGCATTGTGGGGAGCGATGATCTTGTTTTCCAGTTGTGTGACTCTGAGACAGCCCCCGCTGCACACTCCCAAAGCTTGTCGCTCCAAATATGTGCACATAAACACACACTCCTGAACTGTGTGCAGATATTATTTCTCAGAAAAAGAAGTGTTCACAAAAAAACACAACATACACTACATACACACAGTTTTCCCCTCTTAATTATACATTTGTTCAATCCTTAAAATTGCTTTGAGTGTAATCTGTTGTTTCACCTTCCTAAAATCTCTTAATTTAACCTGTTTTATTCAGTTTAATATTATTTCTGCTTCTTTTTTTAGATAAATATTTCTTTGATAAGTCAGAAAATTTAAAAATGAAATGTTTGCACCATCTTTGTTTGTTCAATGACTCAGAGGTTGAAAGGAAAACAAACTATCCTCCTCAGAATCAGCTAAAACAAACCTTCAGTTCACGCAGACCTGTTACAAATTAAAATAGAGCTGAGCATGTTAAAATATGTAAATCTGCTCATGACATTAAACCTTGCATTTTGGATTTTTTTTGTAAGGTCTGCCATTGCCTCAGTGAAATGGATTTGAATGGAATTTGTCTTTGCACCAGTAACATACCCATAGATCGTTTGTTAGCTTCTTTGCATTAATCCAACCTCAGTATAAACAAAACACCACAGCTCATTATTTGTGCAGGTAGTTCTCCAAATGAACTCCAGGTTTGCACTAGCTGAGGCTGCTGGGAGATTTGTGATGGAGTTGGCGGGCCTCCATGGAAGAGTGTTATTTAGCTAACTTTGTGAGATAAGGTTCGCTAAGGAGGAAAACACAGGCCCACACCTTCCCACAAACATTTTGGTTTCAGTCGGGAAATGTGATTGTTGGTGACAACTGCTGTGACGTAGCCGCCTGCTAGCAGGTGCTTCGGGCTCCGTGCCCACTCTCTGAAATGGCCACAGAGGAATATCTGTCAGGCCTGGTTACTGGCATTGCTATCTAGCCCCAGCACTCTTTGTGTATTTGGGAGCTCAGCAGAAGAAATGTGTGCATGTGTATGTGAGCATGTGTGAAAGAGAGAGAGACACATCCCGTGCATCGGGGAGTGGAGGCTACAGACAATGAAACAGGAAAAACATGTAGTCACCAGGGGAGGACCACCTTTTCAGAGCTACTGTTCGGCAGATGCGTGTTGCAAATTATAGACTTGAATTGGTTTCCATTTGGAGAGAAAATGCACATCTCACAGGCTCCTCTATATCCCTACTTTGCAAGAAAGCTTGTCTTTGGCAAGCGTCTTCTTCCTCTTTCTTTTTTTTTTTTTAAATGCTTAAGTGTGTTGGGGATTCACACAGGAATACTTTGGCGCTGCAAATCTGTGTACATAGTACTTCAGTATAGTTCTGCCTGGATCGACAAAGTAATAAAAGCTTTGCTGCAAAATGTTCAGGAAAAAAAAAAAAAATCAATGGTATGTTTTTTTTGTCTATATAGAGTCTGATTTTGTTCAAAGATGATGCATGGTACACGGGATATTACTTTTGAATAATGACTTTCAAACAATTATGGGACCTTGTAGTGTCATATTGAAAACACCGATTAAATTAATGTTCAAGCCTGGAATTATCTCGACGGCAGAAATGAACAATTATTCACCTTTGCTATACTCTCGCTCAAGAAAATTATTATGCTTAAAACATTACGATGCCAGCTGTGCAGCCTCTATTCATTGATACAAACTTTAAAAGCCCTTTTTGTGTGTGTGTGTGTGCGTGTGTGTGTGGCATAAGAAGTGAAAAAGACTCAAATCTGCACAGCAAAAATGTCTGAGCTCCACTTAATTCTGTGATGTTGTTCAGTTTGAAACCTGATGTCTTCATTGTAAGAAGTCTGGTAATTACACAAATACTGATTGCATCCTTTAGTATTCAGCTTTCCCCTATTCTGTTTGCTGAATTTCCCACAACAGAGCATCCGAATTACCTATTTAGCAGACGTGTTTCAAAATGCAGTGATTGTAAAACATATTTTTTGAATGATCTGCACGGATAATGTTTTTCTTTGCATTTCTCTTTCTCCCCCCCCTTCACATGGTATAATAGCGACTGATCTGTGTGGATGTGAAATAAACTTTCTGTAGAAATAAGCTGGATGAATCACAATAGTGTGAAACTTCTGTTGAGCCTATCTGACTCCGGGAGGCGTGATGGACGAATGAATGAATGAAGTTGAAAAGTTGGCTCCTTATTTACTTTGGGTGCTCTACATTGTGCTGCATTATTCTTGTCAAACGGTGATGATCACTCCCGAGGGCCAATCTGGCAGTGGGCTTTCCAATATGGAGTGATGAGTGATGTGTCGTGTGCAAATTGGCCCACATTGGATCAGACTTATTGATTTCTGAGTGTTGGCACTTGGATCTTTTGAGCTCTGTGCTTCTGCGGCAGAATGATTACTTTTTCATCATCTCATTGATATTTCATCATTATTGTGCTTCTCCTCCCTCCTCTCCAAACTACTACTGCCAACTGCCCTTCTGAAAAGCAATTATGCTATGGATGTCTATCATACCCCTCCCTTCCTCACGAAACAGCCCCAACACCAGGGCTCCTTTAGAAAAACAGAGATGTTACATTCATACTGTAGATGGCACTTCCTCTTTTTTTTTTTTCTTTCTTTCGTTTTTTACTCTGAGCTGGTTCATCGCGTGCCTCTGTAGCTTGTTTGGGCAGAGAAGCTGCAGCACAAACACCCAAGTGTCACTGCATGGCTAATGGGTGAAGCACAAAAGCTCAGGAGGCACGTTTGCTGCCATAGGATCCCACTTACACAGAATAATGATAAGGTTTGTCACACCTTCCTTGCCGAGGTAAATATGAAGATGCATCACTATGATTATTTAAATGCAAATGAGGGTTTGCAAAGGCAAAACTCTTATTATTCAAAAAAAGAGCATTGATTATAGTTTTGCCTGTGGATTTATTATGGCAGTTTACTGCATCGCTTCACATGTGTATGCATAATGATAATTATATAAAGTAAATTTTATATAGATACAGATATATATAGATATAGATATTGAAGGCAATATGAAATCCTGGAGTGAAAGGGGAAAAAACAGTTGTAGTGTATTAAAAAGAAAACAGCTTGTAGTGTCTTCAGAGTGAAGCTGGTAGTAGATTGTCCCATCTGGAGGTGTGGTAGGAGGCGTGTTGACTTGACAACAGTGTTTGATATGTTAGTGGGAGGATGGGAGCCTGCTGAACAGCACTGCGGCATCATGTCACATCATGACATCAAATAAAATGAGCAGAATTAAAAAAACAAAAAACCTTGAACAAGCCAGGCTTTGTATATAAAAATCAAACTATGTTATTTTTTTATATTTACATAGAGAGTCTCGTGGCTGAATTTATACACATATAATGAAGCTACGGGTATAATTTTTCAGTTGGTACTGACTGTGATCAGGGAACCCAGTCATTTCACAAACAACTGTTTTCAGAGAAAACTGAAGTCATAAATGTTGAGACTTTAAGAAGACTTTAGGGCCCCAAAGCAGAGCAGGAGGTAGAGTGGGTCATCAACTGGTGGTTTGATCCCCGAGCTGCTGTTGACGACACACTGAAGTGTCCTTGAGCAAAACACTGAATTTTGAATTGCTCCATCTTGCAGCTAGCGTGAATAGGAGGCATTGTGAAGCGCTCCTTTGTTTTTTTACCTGCTTATGTAGAAAAGTGCAATGTAAGTGCAGTCTATTTACTATTGCAGGCAGGAGGTGCCCAGAGTTAAAGAACCTACAAGTGAATGATTCATTCAAGGACTAGAAGGCTTTCAGGTCAACATTGCAGTGAAAGGTTTTTGTTGGCAAGACTTATTCAGAAAGTGAAACAAAACGTGTTAGATACAGACAAAACAAAAGGATTTTGAAAAAAGCTCATGAAGCAAACACCTTTGTGAAAATATTATAATGAAGCCTGTGTCACTGTTGTTATTCCACCAATGTCATGCGATGGCCTTTGGTCTTTTTAAAAATCAAGGTCCAAGGACACATTCAATTAAGGGGGAGGGGTCAGGACAAAGTTTGAGAAACAGAACTACTTTAGTAGAAATGTGCATGCTGTGTTCAGTTTACTGACGTCACCTTATAAGATTTCTAGCTCTTGAAGTCCACAGAATTAAAAACTCCTCTTGCTGCCATGTGTGAAATTAACTTGTACAGCGTTAATCAAAATATATGGGCTCCAGTGCAGCTGCTCACACACTCACGCAGATGTATGCATACAGACTTACATATGCAAGAAACGTACATGAAGTGCAATAAATGATCACACGGCATGCATATAACATCAAGGAGGACTAACAAGGTAGTTCAACCAGCATCTTGTTCTCCTGATGTATGCTCAGAGACTTCTCTGCAGGAGCGGGTTTTGCTCCAACATAACAAAACCACCCATCCCCACCCCCACCCCCTTTGTCTGTCTACCTGAATCAGCACGGAGCTCGCACTGTCCTAACAGCATCCAGTCTAAAGGAGGTGAGCGGAGTGGCTACTATGCCAAATGGACACATAAAAAGGAGACATTAATGGACTGAGGAGCAGCATAAATCTACCCGCTGAGCCTTTCCACTCCAACGCCTGTGTTAGCGGGCGGATGTAGGAGGAGAGGGCGAAGACGCCCCAGGTGAGGCATATATCTCTGGCATCTAATTATACTGACTGTAAGTACCAATGACATCACACATCCCACGTGGAAAAAGGGAAAATACAATTATTTTTCCATTTATATGAAGGGCGCTGCAAGAGAGTACGCACTGTGTATTTTTAATATTATTTGCCATGACATTTCCATGTTATTAAATAATGGAGTCAGAGACATAACTCTGTATCTTTTACCAATATATTATATTTAAAGTTATAAAAGGCCATAGTTTTATCCATGGTACTGAAATGCAGCAGATAGAGGAAAAGTTCTATAAGTATCCAAAATGCCAGTATGTGCTGCCAATGGTGCTGCACGTGTGTCATTTGAATCTCAATATGAAACAAACAAATAAAAACAAAATAGATTATATATTTTAAATTCATCCATCCCTCATCCTGCTTATTCAGTTGGGATATGGGTAGGCTGGAGTCTTTCCCACCTGGCAGTGTGTGAGAGGCAGGGTACACCCTGGAGATATCAGCAGTCTATTGCAGTAAATATTTGATACAGTACATATAGTTTTTATATAGCATCAAACTACAGTCTGAATGCACATACATTCTCTGGTGTGATTATTCCATGTATAAATAAAATAAAATCTCTCACTACTAGTAAAGCAGTAGTAAAGTCTTCTTACTCCCCATCCTCCCAAATGTCCAGCAGGTGCTCGTACAGCAGGAGAAAGACTGTTTGAAAGTTGCTTGTTATCAAATGTCCTAATTTGCCGTGGAGTGCAGTAGATTGCAAAATGATTCCCATTTTGTAGAAATTAAAATTAGGATCCATCATTTTGAAAATGACCGTGATTCAAGTTTCAACATGACTGATGATGCTCATTAAGAACAAATTATGGCACATAACAAAATGCAGGTAACAGAAGTACTTTGTTGTCGAAATAAGATCAAACCGGTTCTGTGGGAGACTTTGATGGTAAAAAATGTGCAGCACCTCCATCAATTAATGACTGTTTTGGTGGTCCCCATTGGCATATTTTACAGCACGGTGGAGGCCAATACTGTGCTTTAGACTGAAAGGCTTTTCTTCCAAACAATCACAACACCAGGTGATTTCACTGATTACTTGCTCCCTTGTTCCTTGAAGATGCAGTAAGTTAATCAGTGAAAAACAACAGCAGCTGACAGCCTCGGTTAGGCAGGAAAACTTCAGGCTCAATGCAAATTACATTTAAAAACAGAAAAGGGACAGATTGGGCAGAAAATTGTGATTTATTTAGATTGAATGAAGTGTTAAAAAAAGATCAAGTTTTGATACATTGCATTATGATTTAATCTGATTATTCAGATGCCACATGATGAAACAGCAACACAAAAACTGCTTGTTAAGGATGTTCCTGGAGTATGAGCTGGTCTCTTGTCAATAATTTTAATTGTGACGAGCCACCAAGTTGGAAAATCTATCTATTGAGTATATTCTCCAGGTGTGTCTGCTTTCCAGCTGTTCTGATGAAAGGTTAACCTGAAACATTGTTCACACACAATATTCGCCCTCAACAGCCAATAGGAGTATTTCTTCAGGAAAACGCAGTGACCGCTACTTCCACCATCAACAATGAACAAGATCTCGAATACTGTTGTCTTTTACAAGTTGTGGAAGAACCACAAATGGTGAAAACTGCTCTAATTCTTGGTTTTATCCTTCAGTCAAAGTTGTGTCATAAAACTCTGGACGGCCACCGACGGTGACGATAAGCTTGTCCTCCATCTTTTCTCCTCAGTGACAAACTTAAAGTCAAAACTTTTTCAACTTGTGCAGATGCAAATTTCTATCTATTTGTGTCGGCTAAATTCTCATCTACACAGTCACTCATTATGTGATTGCACCACGAAAGAAATTCACTTTAGGCATTTTTCTACTGCATGGACCCAGCACACTAAAAAGTACCTGGAACCTCATATGGTTCCAAAAACGGGACCCGCCAGGTACTTTCAGGTACTAAAATCTTACAGGTCAGAATCGTCATTGCATCATTACTGTGCAGCATGCAAATATTTGTACCCGCAAGCCAACACAGTTTGCATGGTGTTATGTGAAAAGTATGATAATCTGACTGAACTTAATGCTGTAAGAGCAAGAAATTTATCCAATTCATCCTTTCATTTTTTATGAAACCTGGACCACATTTTTCTGCTTCTTTACCATAACTTTGTTTGGGTCAGATTTCAGATCTTTAAGATGTGAGTGTGAGATGCAAAAAGGTTCAAGCAACTATGAGACACACAAACACCTTAAAAACAATATTAACAGGGTGGTAAATTATATTATGTTCCACTTGGGTTTGGTAAAGTTCTCATGGTTAAATGTTTAAAATAAACATAATTTTGTTGTATGAGGGGAGGCAGGTTGTGGTATACTCTCAGTCTCATCTGTCATTGCAGATTTTGACCACAAGGCTGCAACAATGAGAAGCACTACTGACACTGTCTTATTTTTGATGTAAAAGTGTAAAAGCAGGAGGCATACAAAGTGGACGGTGCTG
>OOFC01018455.1:0-16048 GCA_900323345.1 Pseudochromis fuscus
CTCACTTCTGCCCAAGTGAGTACCGTATTTTCCCGACTATTGAGCGCACCTGTCTATAAGCCGCTATTGAATTTATTCGAACAGTTTCATGTGGTCCACTCTGACCAGGTCTGATGTGACGAGGCTAAATGTATCGGCAGCACGGAGCTTGTTAGCTTGTAAAAAAGCCAACGAGCTTCGTGTCGCTGATACATGAGAAACACCGGTGTTTAAGTTCAAAGCGTTGGAAAAAAGTAGCGACTTATAGTCTGGAAAATACGGTACATTTATTTTGTTTTTAAATTCTGCAGTACGACGTCAGAGTAGACTCTCAGTACCTGAAACAGGGAGCGGTAGGCTTCGTCCTTTCTCTCATCTTTCAGGTTTCCTACATTTATTGCTGTGACAACCCATTTTTTTTCTGCTGCAGTGTCTAGGATTACCTGAAGAGTAGAAAGACCTACAAACACATGCACACACACACACACACACACAGACACCATTATTAGTTCAATGAGAAAATCTGTGTTTTTATTGCAGTGTACTGGGGTTAGAGAATGCACGTAAATCAAAAATACACCCACACATTTATGTTACGTCACTACTGCATATCTATGAGAGGTCGTCCAAGCCATAATGAATTCTTCATTTACACTGCCTGGCAAAAAAAATCACCACCTGGGTTTAACTCAGCAAATTACTGCAGTGATTATATTTCAGCTGACAACAGGTTCTTGGACCCTAACTGAGGCAGTGAGTAACTTCTCACTTTTTATCCAACCATGCAGGAAGCTATCTGCTGTGATTGTGGAAAAGATTGTTACTATTAGTATGCATCAAGAAAAGGAAAAAACTGATATTACTAAAACTACTGCAATTGAATTAAGAACTGTCTGCATTATTAAAATCTGAAAGGATAGTGGTGAAATTGCATCTATGACAAAAAAAAATGATTGGAAAAAAAATCTTGAATGACCATGTTTGATAAAATCTAACTAAAATCAAATAAATATAAATAATACAAATCAGCAGTACAACTCACAGCTGTGTTTACTAGTTAAGTACGAACAATTCCACAACAATGCAAACAGAACTGAAGGGACTGGGACAAAAGCTGTGTAGCCTTTTGAAAAACAGTGAAGACAACTGGAAACGACCCAGTTTCAGAGTGATCGGTGCAAACAGGTAAAAACAGAGGTGAATGAAGTGATGCACCCATCGTGCCATGTGCCATCCATACAATCCTGTAGGGGTACTGTTGTGGTCTGGGGTTGCTTCAGTTGCTCAAGTCCAGGTTCAGCACTGTTCAGCACAAAAAGTGAGGTTAGGTGATCCTGAATATGCTGAATGAACAGGTTTTTCCATCAATGGAGTTCATCTATCCTGATGGCATATTCCAAGATAACAATCCCAGGATTCATCAGGTTCAACTTGTGAAAGATTGGTTCATGTGACATCATTTTCACACATGGATTGACCACCACAGAGCCTAGACCTTAACCCCACTGACAATCTTTGAGATGTGCTGGAGAAGACGCAGTGGTCCGACTCTCCTGTCCTCAATACAAGATCTCTGCAAAGAATGAATGCAACTGTGGACATAAATGTTGTGACACTGCATTAGCTGATCAAAACAGCGCTAATGTGTAATCATAGTTAATCGCCAGTCAACACTTTAGAGTGTGGGACTTTTTTTTGACCATGCAGTGTATTTTCACTCACATTCAATAATCAAACCTCATTTGTAAAGCCTCATCTTATTACATATTAGATATTATTATGTATGGCTACCTCAGATTATGGCAGTAATTTTCACAGATGATATAATTGCTGAGGGTTATGACAAAATAAATTCCTAGATGAAGACAGTGATCCCAAACATACCGCTAAAGCAATGAAGGGGTTTTCTTTGAAGTTAAAGTTTGTGAAAATGGGCAAGTCACCAACCTTATCTAAATCCAGTTATGCATGCTTCCCACTCAAAGAAATTATGAATACAAGTCTGTGAAACAAGCAGGAATCAAAGATGGCTGCAGAAGAGGCTTGACAGAGAAAATACTCAGAAGCTGGTAACGCACCATCTGACTTCAAGCAGTTTTTGCATGTAAGAAATGTGCAACAAGTACTAAACATGGCTACTTTAATAAACACATCATTGCTATGTCTAAACTTCACATTTCCTTAAAATAAGAGCACTATGTTTAAAAGCGGCACTGATCACCTTAATGCATGTCTTTATACAGAAACTTACTTCAGACATGGCACGCTTATGAAGCACAGCAAATGGCACTTTAGCACATTTCTTACACATACGTCTATCACCATGTCACACAATCTGTAGGTAATGAGCGTTTTATTCACCAAACATATGTCATGCTGTAATTTCTGGTACTGTGGATGTTCATGCTGGGCACTTCAATATTTCACATCAGATTTAAGATAAAATATGTACAGAAAACTTTAAGACATTGCAATATCAACAAGGACAACTTATAAAACTGTACATTCATTTTCCATTTCAGAAGTTTCTAATCTTTCCAGCTTTCCTTGAAAACAGGAGAGATTTTCAGACTTTTAGAGCCTATATGACTTTTGGCGAATTTCCATACTTCACAAAAATGAAAATAAATGACTATTGTGTAGGGAGCACCAACATCTATGCAATAAGTAATGTAAATCTTCTTACCTCTATCACTATCATATAGATATGCAAACTTTTCCCATTTGTAGTACTCCACTAATGAAACAAGTGGCCCCTTGATGTCCGGCCTCATCTGGAGCACAAACTGATTCATTCCTTCTGCTGGGAACGAAGGTGTGATGAAAGAGACGTGAAGTGTCTCACAAAAGGACGTAATGGTGTTGACGGACTTCTTGTCATAGAAGCCAAAAATAGCGTAGACACCCCGAGAGAACTGGGAACAAACTAGGAGAAAGAAAGAGAGAGAGAGAGAAAAGATTTTAATAAAACATGTTACAAATTGATATGGAAGAGAAATGAAGCTTAACAAATGATTAGTTTGTTTTAGTCAGAGCAGTACTTTGTGGTCACTGAAAATACCACAGCTGATATGGTCTGGTTTTGGTACACGGACCTCCACGGCTGAAGGGGTTAAATGGTGGACAGACAGAAGTCCACCATTTCTGTGTCTGCAAGTCTACTGCTATATTTAGCTGTCCTACTTGATGACCTTGTTCTTTACTCTAGAGACATAATGTCCAGTTTTATCTCTTTGAGTTCAGTACTACATCCATAGACAGGATACTGCATTAGTGTAAACATTTATTAAAAACTAATAATACTAAAACTGTCCTACTACTGGTTTGAGAGTTTTATAATGACAGGATGTATTTCAAAAGACACAATTTTTAAAGACAGACAGACATAGTTTTCTGTCTAGTAGTTTGGTGGCATAGGAACACATTACACATTTCAGGATTTAGAAAAGGGCTAGAATAATAGATCCACATGATATTATATTTAAAATGATTCATAAACTGTCATGTTTTCACCAGAACAGTAGCAGCATGTACTTGCAAAAAATCAGTTATGTTGTGCAAAAAGAAACTCAGTATTACAATGACACTGAAACACATGAAAAAGGTAACACAGCATAAAATACATAATTTATAAATGTACAATAATACAACACAAAGTGACCAGTGGTAACTTTTTAGCCTCAGAACATGCACTGATGCACATACAATAAATGCAAACACAAATCAAAGAGAAATAAAATAAATGTATAAAACAACACACTTTGCTATGTTAATCTTCAAAGACTTATGTGGAATAAATGCATTTGATGATGCAGTATAAGTGGACAGGAAACATACAAAATAAAAGACATTTGCATGTGGGAGATATGAAGTGATCTGTGATGCACCCATGATCCAGGATCTCCAGGCAGGATGTCTGGCACTCTTTGAAGTAACCAAGGTCTGTTATCATAAAATTCTGGGAGACTCATCTGGATGTAGGGATGCGATGGATCTGATCCAGTATCGGGTTCTGATACCAACGTAATTCATAGATCGGAAATTTCCGTTACAACCTGCAGAGATTTCCGATCCATGGCTCATGGCTTTATTGTCTGTTGAAATGCAGTGTTGCTTTTGTCAACAAAAATGATGACTATATATCGTCGTCAATAAAAGTTTGTCACAACAAATCGAATCAAGGTGAAAAAAATGTGAGTCATGCGTCCCTATCTGGATGTTTTGCAATGACGTCATGGGGGTTGTCTTATGACCAGAGTTTAACTGTTTTACATGTGCATTGACTAAAAATAATCAGCAAAACAAAATGTGAGGTGGAATTATTTATTAGACAAAAGTGTGGAAATCCAGAGATTATAAAGCAAAAAATATGCAAAAAAACATCCTGGGTTTTTGACTTTAAGCTACCAATTTAATGGTAATGTGGTTTTAAACTCTTTTCATTTCAGCTGTACTCTTAAATGTGACTGTTGTTGTTTTTAATCAGGTGGTATCACCTTCTCTCAAACTGTTCACAGCAGGTAAAATTCAACTCTGTCCTCTCCAGCATAGCTGTAAGGTGCATCATCCAACTCTTCCTCTTCACTCTGTTTTCTAACGACTGCTGTAGGTGAATTTGTTGTTTGGTGAGACAGTAACAAACTGCAGATTAACATGGAAAAAACAGTTGAGACTCTGTTAGACCTGAAATCATTGGGTGACAATAGTTTGGTGTCCATACATGGTAACATCATTAAACAGGTCACCTCTTTTAAGTACCTAGGTGTTTATATTGATAGTGACCTCAGCTGGCACACACAGGTGGCAAGTGTTTGAGCCAGAAAACATCAGCACCTTCATCAGGCAGGTGAACACTATCCTTTTGGGTTCATCACAGGCCTTGTTGTCAGCGTCTGTTTTACTGAATTCAGGTTGGAGGTACAGGGTCCCATTGTGTAGACTCAACCGTTTTAAACACTCTTTATCCTGCTCTCAATCAAGCTAATTAATGAGCAGTTGGGTGCAGCAACTGCAGCAACGCCACATTCAATGGGGTGATGTAGAAATGTATGAATGGGGTATGTGTGTATTTTTTTAGTTTTATTTTTTGCATCTTAACTCATTTATTTTATGTCATGTATTCTATGTGGTTTTAGTAGTACATGATCTGTGTTATGTTGCAGTGCAGCTTTTGCCTTGTTTAAGACAAATTTCTCCCAGAGTCCAGTGTTTGGGTGTTTAAGTTTATGGTTTAAGTTTAATTAATTAATTTGTGCTGGTTGTCACAGTATATTTAGGCCTATAACACTGGACATATTAAATCTTTAAAATAATTTGCTCTCTCATTGCTTTGCTGTTCAGTTTAGACAACAGTTGATATCCATAACACTGCTGCAATATTTGTTTCAGCCCATATATTTTGTATTTGATTAAGAACATTAAGATATTAAACACAAATATTTCTGCTTTTGAATACTAGCTCTATTGTTTCGCCTGTTAATATAATGTATTTACTACTAATCCAAAGTTTTTTCATAGTTTTCTTTCCAGTTTATGTTTGATATTATAGTATACTCTTTTCTAAACATAATTCAATCTTAGATTTGCTTTTTCAGTCAAGGTTTTTAAAAATCCAGACAGATGCCAAGAAATGAGAGAAGGCAGAAGGACAGAAAGAAATACCTGCAGCTGATCCCTGAACAACTGCATCACAAAAAACAGCACAACCAGAAACAATCACCATGACAACAACTGTCATGCATTGCTGCTTCATGTTCCTGTCTATATGCAGCTGGATTAAGATTTTTATTTTTTAAATAAACAGCTAATTTACATAATGGTTGTGAATGTGCATATTTATTCCATGCACAGAGCAGATCTATACATGAACAGCTTCACACACTCCCAGCTTTAACTGACTCCTGCACTTGCTGATGCTTGCTGACAGCCTCAGTGGAAACAGATGAGAGACAGCAATGTTTAAGTACACCAGCTGATTCTGTGTGGAACTGAGTCATATTTAAATGATTAAAATAAGATATTGTGATAAATACCAAACTATTCTAGGACATTATGTATGATGTTGTTTGTCATTAGATTACATTTTACATTCCCCTTGAAAATTGGTGGCTAATTTACTATAATACAGCAGTTACGTTGTTAATGTCCTTGCATCTTCAAGATGTTTTAAGATCAACATCTTGATCAATGTGCCCTTTTTAATTTTGTGCACCTGCCCTTTTATAGGTCTTTCATAGCAGCATGACCACACCAGTATTACCTTCTTAAATTTTGAGTTGGGTAATTTATTTTTCTCATGAGGAGAAGCCTTTTTTTAGATTTACTGAACTTGAAGTGAGTTTATACTGTTACAAAGTGTTCATTGTTTTCATATAACAAACATTATTAGATTTATATTATTTATATTTAGTGTGTTAACTGCACTTCCTTGTGCCATAGTGTCTTTTTCCCCAATAATTAAAAACATTTTTTCCAAGAAATGTGTTTGATCTGATTTAAATTCCACTAACACTCCTTCCATTGTTGTGATGGCAGTGCTGCCCGACCTTGGGAGGGTCACCAGCTAATGTAGTGAACCTGAGCCTCTGTTCCATCAACCTAGCATCAAGCTTTTGTGCTTGTTTGCCTTGTGTGGTATTAGTTCAGTTTTAATAAACTTCATTAAAGTATTTAAGTATCTCTTCTGTGTCACTTACTTTGACCCAGTTTGTGATGAATCAACCTCTTATCATACTATTAGACCCCGAAGTTAGTAACATGAGCCCTGAATGGCTCATGAGGTATCACCTAAATGTTTCTTCTCAATCCCACTGGCATTAATGATGACAGCAACAACATTAAACTTATTTTGTCTATTTTTCTTCCCTTGCATGAGAGCTGGTTGAGTGGAATGACCAAACACAAAAAAGTGCACTGAGTTGCTGACTAACTCCTAGCAAGCAAGCAGCTGATCATATAAAAAGCACTAATTCATAGCACAAAGATTGCAGTACACTACTATATTATCATATATCAACACATCTTCCACTCTGCCACTCCTCTCTCTGCACTGCTACATGTAATTAGAGGCTTTCTTTATGTAACTGCTCCACAAAATATCTATTATTTTGTTTAGTTTCATTTTAAAATGATGAAGTAAATAAGGTAGTCAGGGTATCTACACATCATATGCATTTGTAGCAAGAGTGTAGAGAGCAGAAGAAGACTCAATTCTTTCATTGCTACCACAATACAATGTAGGAGAGGTTTACGCCTCAGGCTATGGTTGCATCATGTTCTGATGAAGGCAGAGCATACTGATGCATGAAGTCTTTGTTCCCATTGTGTCTACTCTTAGCGCTACAGTTACTGAATGTAACATTAGTCTACAGGACCCCAGTTCAGAATAACTGAATCCATATTTTGGGGAAATGTATATCACTGACTTCATATCAAAAACTGGTGTGTTGAGCATATTTCAATAAAATACTATTGGGGTAGAAGTCATGAGACGTGTGACCTCACACCATTAATATATTGTAAGTACACAAATAAAAAATATAAATGTTTTCTGAAATGTACAGATGTTTCTTACAATATTTTTTGTCTACCAAGTGTAGGACCAACATCTATGAGGAAGAACATATTTTTGGTACTGTTCTAACGTAGTATTTCATTATATTAGAAAGATATTTTCAAACATAGACTCTAAATTGAAAATGTACCACAAAAACGCACTGTTGTCTCAACAACTGCTTAAGAAAAGAATTCAAATTTAAAAATTCAACGATGATGGCATTGCATTTAGAACTTATTTATGACATTAAACACTGAAACAACCTTCCTACACACAATGAGAAAGTTTAAGTTCAAGCAACTTTTTCAGTGCTTTTACATGTTTCAATGTAGACACACACCATTGTGGTTGATGTTATTACCCAAATACAGTAAAACAAATCAAATAGTTACTCAAAATAAAAGGTCCTTGTTCTTTTAACTTTTAATCGGATAATCATTAAACTAATGATATGATATGAGTGTGTCCAATAACATGGCGGTCCACTGTAACTGTACAGTAGTGTGACAAAATAGGCTCTAGAGCTGTAGTCAACCAAAGAAAAATGTAGTCGACCACATCGACCCACTCATCGGCCAATCGATTAGTCAATGGTTAAAAAAAAAAAAAAAAAAAGCACAGCATCTCTAGGTTAGCATGACCAGTGACAGTACAGTCAGTGCATCCTGGCTGGTGCTGTTAAAAACAAATATAAGAAGCTTTTTGTAGTGTGAAAAATTATTCTTTATCCTCATTATGTTTTATTGAAATAACAACTGATATAAAGCCGACGGTGTGCACATGGACATACAAATATGATTTCTGAAAATGTAACTATATAACTACACATAGCATCACAGCACAACAACTATTTTTAATTATATAAAAAACGCTCATGTCTCATTTTATAACAATAACATAAAACTTTTGTTCCAGCCCAAACACACATCAATCAGCTGATCACACTGATAGCACATGCAGCTCAGTCTGTGTGTGGCTAGTGCCGCTACACCCTGAACCAGGTGAATGTTGTGAGGGGATGCTGTAATCAATATTTCATTCAACACGATAAGGCTGTTGAACCATCACGTCATTGTGGGGGAGGAGTTTAGGAGCCCTCATGACCCCAGGAGCTATGTTGTTGGCTGATTTTGCCCCTAATAGGGTTTCCCATGGCCAATTGGTCCTCAACGAAGGGCCAGACAAAGAATGGTTCAGAAGACCCTTCATGAATAGTGACACTCAGAGTTTGTTTATTGGGCCTGCAGAGTAACTGGGGCTCCTCCACCCTGGAGCCAGGCCTAGGGTTGGGGCAAGCGCCTGGCTGCCCTTCACCGATGGGGCCCGGCCGAGCCCAGCCCAAGCTCCTCAATCCCACCAACATCCATTCTGTGGAGGAAACAGAGCCGGGAGGCCTGGGGATGGATGGACCAATCTCCAGGGCAAAAGTCACCGAGGTAGTGAAACTGCTCCATGGAAGCCCTGGGTATCTCAAGGCTCTGGATGTTGTAGGGCTGTCTTGGCTGACACGTCTCTGCAGCATTGCATGGACATCAGGAGCAGTGCATTATGAGTGGCAAACTGGGGTGGTTCCCATCGTTAAGAAGGAGGACCTGAGGGTGTGTTCCAACTATAGGGCAATGACACTCATCAGCCTCCCTGGTAAGGTCTATGCCAGGGTACTGGAGAAGAGGGCATGGTTGATAGTTGAACCTCAGATTGAGGAGGAGCAATTTGGTTTTCGTCTTGGTCGTGGAAGTGTGGACCAGCTCTTTACCCTCACAAGGGTGCTGGAGCGGGCATGGGAGTTTGCTTTGTGAATGTGGAGAAGGCCTACGACCGTGTCCCCAGGGGCATCCTCTGGGAGGTACTCCAGAAGTATGGGGTGGATGGCCCCTTGTTAGCAGCCATTCAGTCCCTGTACCAAAGGACTCTGAGCACAGCCGTTAGTAAGTCGGACCTGTTCCTGGTGAGAGGTGGACTCTGCCAGGACTGCCCTTTGTCACCGGTTTTGTTGATAATTTTTATGGACAGAATTTCTAGGCACAACCGAGTGGTGAAGGGGTTGAGTTTGGTGGTAGTTGGATCTCATCTCTACTTTTTGCAGATGATGTGGTCCTCTTGGCTTCATCAAGCAGCAACCTCCAGCTCTCACTGGGATGGTTTGCAGTCGAGTTTGAAGCAGCTAGGATGAAGATCAGCACCTCCATGTCTGAGGTTCTCAGCCAGAAAAGGGTGGATTGCCCACTCCAGGTCGGGTAGGAGGTCCTGACTAAGGTAGAGGAGTTTAAGTATCTCGGGATGTTGTTCGCAAGTGAGGGTAGAGTGGAGCAGGAGATCGACAGACAGATCAGGGCAGTATCTTCAGTGATGCGGACGCTGAACAGGTCTGTCACGGTAAAGAGGGAGCTAAGCCGGAAGGGGAGGCTCTCTGTTTACCAGTCCATCTACGTTCCAACCCTCACCTATGGTCATGAGCTGTGGGTAATGACCGAAAGAACAATTTTGCGGATACAAGTGAAATGAGTTTCCTCCTCCGGCCTCTCCCTTAGAGAGTTTGGATATCCGGCAGGAAATGAGCTAGTTGAGGTGGTTCAGGCATCTGGCGAGGATGCCTCCCGGACAGCTCCCTAGGGGGGGTGTTCAGGGAATGTTCAACCAGGAGGAGACCGACTCAGGACAGCTGAGAGATTACACCTCTCAGCTGGCCTGGGAACACCTCGGGATCCCCTCAGAAGAGCTGGTGGAAGTGGCTGGGGAGAGGGCTGTCTGGGCTTCTCTGCTAAGGCTGCGACCCAGACCCTCCAGATAAGTGGAAGATGACAAAACAATACGGGATGAGACAAGGCTGTTATTAAAACACATATATTGAAATATTTTTAGAATATGTTCATACACACATGAAGTTTTAAGAGCGCAGCTGTGAAATGCCAACAGTTGAAAACAAAACTTACACTTTACACTCAAAGTTTTTTCAATATTATTAAATGTGTCTTTTTAACCATGTAATTCATGTGACAGAAATAGTAAAGTTAAAATATTGTAGCGATGGCTGAGCTGGTAGGTTGGACTGTTCGATTGCAATGACTTCTGGGAATCTTACAAGTTGCAGTTAAATGTTGTTGTTTAGTCATGTGTTAATATTTCTGTATTGTGTGGGTTTTGTAGTTAGGTGGTCGAGGAGGTGTTTGTGTTTAATGTGTTACAATAATGTAGGCACCATGATTGATGTTAGTTCATTAGATGTCTTGCGGCCAGTGCCCCAATACACGTGCACAAGTTCTTTGCAAAATAAAAGCACTGCTTGAGCTTATGCCATGCGTAACACATGCGATTGAAGATTTAAAAATGAACAACAACAAAAAAATACTTACAGCAGTTAGTGACGGCAAAGCTGTTGGCCACCTCCAGGTTATCTATGTGTGGAGTCAGTCTGAAATCTGCCATCCCAAACTGAACCATGCCAACTCTGAATGCACTGTACTCTTGATCTGCACCTCTGGGGAATAAACCACCTGAGACACACAGACAGACAAGAACACAGGAAAACAATAAGAGAAACATCATGAATATAGTTATACACTGTAGATTAGTAAGATTACTTTTTTTTAATCAATATTCAGTATATCTAAAAAAATGTTTTAGCAGAGCAACTGTAAATATTACAAAAGTGTGTTAATCAAGCAATGGTCATAATTAACTCAGTAAATCAGCCCAGTTAATTGCATTTACATAAAAGGAGCAGTGTTGGCACCAGATGGTTAATCAACCAATTGGTTTAACAGGTCGACCTGAGAATGAACCCACAACGGTTTTTAATATTCTAATGTTGGTCTTTCTGGAAGGCAACATGGCACCGGACAGGACACAGATTCTTACATTACTTAATTTGAAACGTCAAAAGAACAAAGGAGTCCTACTAAACATCAGTGACGTAGCTTACACACAAGACCAGCATATTTTCTAGCCAGAAACTGCTGATATGTACCAATGATAGGCTGGGAATTGATTAGTGGGAGGGGGGTTTATGAGAGAGAATAGCAAGTAGGGGTGTAAGAAAATACTGATTATTGCAATATTTCATGACGTGATACAGTATTGATTTTTTTGAAACACTATGGATATTTTGTATTTTATATTTTATCAGCTGTTTGCTTGGCGACAGTGGTTTATTGTTTTATTTATGCCCCCAACCACTGGTTGGCAACAGACTCGGCCATTTGACTATCCCCCTCCTTCCTCTCCTCTCACTAGACAAAAAGATCTCGTGAAGCTTTCAGGTGTGCCCGCTAGCTGAAGGTAGTCAGTAGTACTTGCCGATGGCTGAATCACAGCAAATAAAACCTGCCCCTTGGTATTTAAAGCTGATGTATGGACTAATTTTGGCTTTCAGGAAAAAGATGGCTGTACAGGTATTCATATGAGTTATGTTGTTTGCAAGACGTGCCACACCAGAGTCAAATACTCATGGTCAGACATTATAGCAATGTAAAGCTAACATGAAACGTGAAGCGAGTGGATGCCTCCCATTACAGCATTACAAATATCAACTCCTACCATCCCTAAGATGTCGACCCACTCACTTTGAATCCAAAAGTATAACCTTTCTCACATTAAGGGAGAATTTAACACCTTGCATGAGAGTGAATGGGTCACGCACAAATTCAACAACATCCCTGGAAATGACAGTCTTCAAATCTGGCAGCAAAATTCTCCTTCAACTGTATAACAAATTTTTTCATCCTCTTTGTGATATTTCTGTCCCCCATTTATAAATTTGGTAGGAAGCTTAAAATATCAAAACAACAATATGTTAGGCTAAAATGCTAATTTTATTTTATTATATTTTTTATTTGAAAGTCCAGCCCCCACAGTGTTAGCCAAGAAAAATGTAGTTGATGACCTCTGCCATGCACTGTTGCTTGGTAGCAGTTTAGTTGTGACCAACAACTGATGCTAGTGGAAAAATTGTTAATCTGGTCAAATCCACATTTTTACCCTCAGCATAATGCTCAGACCTTCAATGCTGAGCAGCAGTGTTTCTGCTAAACTGCTAGCTGTTGTAACATCAGCTCAGGCTATAATAAGATATCTGACAGTTTAATCACTGTGTGGATTAGACTGAACCACTACGTGATGAATGATTATTGATGAGTGCGATTCTACCGACCTACCGAGGATTGGATGAAAAGTCCATAATCCAATAAAAAAAAAAATTAACAATATTCTAGGAACATTTTTCCACTGTTAAAGTGTTACAAATATTAAAAGTGGGACTCCAAAAACCTTGATTTTTATTTCAAAATACTACATCAGAAAATCCCTGAAAATTCTACCTTTTGTGAATCTTACTGGCACCGCCAACTTTTTAGGCAGTCTCATGGGTTTTCAGTCAGGAGGATGAATGTCAATAAAATGCTGACGACAGGGCATTGTTTACTAATGGCACATTTGCACTGAATGGTAGCAGCTCTGCTCTACTCAACTCTATTCGGTTTGGTTTTACATTAGGAAAAAGTACCTAGAACCTGGTATCACTTTTCTAGTACCTGTTCTCTTGCAGTTCCAAGAAAGGGGCTGGCCAGGTACTGGCAGGTACAAAAATGTTATTGGTCACAATCGTCACTGTGTCATCCCAGGTCAGAGAGAAGGGACGTGACATATGACTCTCACATTCTGTCATGATCAGCTGTGGAGCACAGTCAGTGTGGCAGATTCAGTAAACTCTTCCTACATGGATAGTTCAATAGTTTCATAGCAAGAACCAAACTTTTTTTGACTCATGTCTGAAAAGCCTGGTCAGCACATTTTGGCCGGATTCACCTGTAGATCGACCCTCCTTAACTTCAATTTACACATCATAACAACATGTTGTTTATGAAAGCAACTTTGAATAAGGAGTCTGCCTCTTTCCTTCAGTTAATAACAGGTTAAAATTTTTGCAGATTTGTACTAATGACAAAAAGCGAAAACTAAAATACGCACACTAAGACAAACAAATATTATTAACATCTATTATTAAATTATTTGCTCAACACTAAACATGCCTACAACCTTCAGGCTTGTCAGAGGTGTGGAGCGTGCAAACAACTGGTTAAAAGTTCAGGTTATGGAAAGCACAAGATTAGAAGTTAAGATCTTGCATTATGGGTGGAGTTGTTGTTTTGCTCTACTTCTTTTCTTCTTTTATTATTATTATTATTTGTGTGTGCACTCTCTTTACCTTTC
Organism: Pseudochromis fuscus; assembly: GCA_900323345.1. Taxonomy (NCBI): domain Eukaryota; kingdom Metazoa; phylum Chordata; class Actinopteri; family Pseudochromidae; genus Pseudochromis; species Pseudochromis fuscus. Next base: position 13,742 of record OOFC01018455.1, read on the forward strand.
CATTAATGGTGAATATTAATTCAATTTTATTCAACTTTTTTAAATTAAAAAAATATGTATTTTTATCTCTGCTTCTTTGGCTTTGTCAGTTTAGAGCATACTACTATTGGCCTCCAGAGTTCACTCTGCACTTATGGCCTGAAGATACTTCATATCTGCCTGATTGCATCCACAGTCCCAGTGCATCTCAGCGGCAGCATCTGGGAACTTTGAGGAGCAGCCTCATTGTGGCAGAGATCAACCAGCCATAACGGATAGGGCTGTGAAGTCACTATTTGAAAGATATTTATACATTTGTCTTACCCATGTGTCTTACTTTTGTGTTTAAATTAAAGAAACACTATCAAATGTTCACTATCATTTGCTAAATTTCACCTCAGCTCAGCTGCAGCACTTGTGGTGAGCTGGCAGAATGGGGTCATATTCTTTGCCTGAAGCTGTGAGGCTGAGGCTCAGGCTGTATAAGGCGTGTATTGCTGCCCACAGTGAGGCAGTACTATTAGCTTCCATGACTGGCAAGTCTGAACATGCTAGCTGAGCTTCTGTCATTAGAAAAAGGCCACTATTAATAATCCACCATTGTCTTAGACAGGACATAATGTGAACTAGTTTTTTAATGGTCTGTTGTGTCTTTTCATAGACTGCTGTTGAAAAGAAGAGGTTGAAAGCATCCTTTGCGTATTAATATATTTTGGACTCTACACAGTTGCAGTTTTGGGTGCATAGACACCACTATTTAATATTAAATTAGTCTGATCAGCTGTAAAACCACAATCTTTTTTAAAAACATAACAATATTCTAACCAAATATTCAGAAAAGAAAAGAAGAAAACACTGAGTGGGTTTAACAGCCAGGCACTAGTGCTGCACAATAAATGGAATCACACTTACAATGGGAGAATGTGTGATTACGTAACCACACAAAAAGCTGCAAATGCAATCTAAATAAATATATCCATAAGTCATGACAGTGTGCATGTGTCTGTGTCGAGCAGGTTTTTAACGCTTACATGACCGTCGAGCACGCATGGCAACCAACACAGATGATGACGAGGTGGAGCATGACGAGCGACTTTACTAAGGCGCATCACAACACGGTCAATTTGTATCAACACCTGAGATCACAGAGCAAAGCATGATGAACATTTAGTTTCTAGCGGAAACACTATTTTTTAAATCTTAAACAATTAAATTATTTATAAAAGACAAATTGTGCAGCCCTACCAGGCAAATACTTCACACATACAGGCTAATGGATCTTTGAAAAGACTTTTCAAAATGAATGCGTTGCATATGTTTTGAGTCTGGAACAATGTGTTTAGGTTGTTAAATAGAATAAACTATTTCATTCTTTAAACTGTGGAGGGCTCAGAGTGACGGGAGTGCCTTTTTTCCCCATTCGTTTCTATGGAGCTGAAGAGGAGGACACAGAGGAGCACTCCAACTTTCAGGGCTTATAAAATCCAAACGATTCATGTAAATAAAAAACCCCAAAGTTATTTTGGTCAGCACTGTGTCCTCAGTCATCTGTCAGCTTTTGAAACTGCTACCATGCACGCCCTGGGAGGAGATACATTTTTTAGCAAAGTGAAAATTTGGCGTTCGATTTAAGATTGAATTACAATTTGTGGAGTTTCTGTTGATTTTAGGCTCGGGCCCTAAATATTGCAAATGCAGTTTCATAAATGATATTATAAGTCTACTTGCTTGGTTATAATGGAACATGGCTACATTACTGATAGTTACCTCCGCCAAGGAGGTTATGTTTTTGCCGGGGTTTGTCCGTTTGTCTGTCTGTTGGTTTCCAAAATAAATCTAAAACTTACAGATGGATTTAGATGAAATTTTCAGGGATTGTCCAGATGGGGATAAGGAACAAATGATTAGATTTTGGAAGTGATCCAGATCACCGTCTGGATCCAGGAATCTTTTGAAGGATTCAAAAACATTGGGAGATAGGACCATATGGGACATTTATGCATATGACTCCACCAAAAATGGTCAAGACACTTTGAAAAAAAATACAGGACAAGTTTCTAACATGGTCTACAATATATCAAAGATTGATCCGGATAAAGGAATAATTTCAGATAATATGATCCAGAATATGAAAAAATCGATCTTTGAAACTTGCATCATAAAAAAAACAAATGAAGCTAGAAACATGCAACAGACATCTTTAAACAGCCACGACGCTGTGGAGCTAATATTGATATAAATAAACACAAGACTAATACTAGTAATATCTTTGGTGGAAGTCACAATATGGAAGGAAATGTTGTGCTTGGTGGAGGTCTGTGCTCTCCC
>OOFC01018455.1:16068-33239 GCA_900323345.1 Pseudochromis fuscus
CTAAAAGTTACACACTGATTTAGATGAAATGTTCAGGGATTGTCCAGATGGGGATAAGGAACAAATGATTGGATTTTGGAAGTGATCCGGATCACCGTCTGGATCCAGGAATTTTTTGAAGGATTCAAAAACATTGGGAGATAGGACCATATGCAACATTTATGCATATGACTCCACCTAAAATGGTCAAGACACTTTGAAAAAAAATACAGGACAACTTTCTAACATGGTCTACAATATATCAGACAGACAGACAAACAGACAAACCCCGGCAAAAAACATAACCTCCTTGGCGGAGATAATTACTCAATAGTGTAAAACTCAAAAACTTATTTTTCCCCTTGAAAATAAATGCATTTTGCAAAGACAATGGCAATTCTCTTCCAGTACTGCAGTACAGTGCAAAGGCAGTGGCACTTCCTAAAACTAAAAGGCATCCTTATTGTTGATCTTACATGAGGCTGTAATAAACTCCTCTCTCCAGGCACATTTCTGACTCCTGGCTAAAAAATCCTTGTGCTCTTCAATGTCTTGTTTTTTGAATTGTTTGATCAACTTCTCTGTATTGTAGATCGTGACGGAGCTCGGTACAATGGCTTTGCAAACATTGCTTGCTGTCTTGCTCTGTGGTGTTTCTAGTATAAAATGCAGTGGTACCTTGACTTACAAATTTAATTCGTTCCATGCTTAAGCTATTAACTCAAATCACTCATATAGCAAATCAACTTTTACCATTGAAATTCACTGAAATGCCATTAATCCATTCCAACACTGTCCTTTACACTCACTTTCTTAGAACCCATAGTTAGAGAAAAGGAATATGGCAAAATAACTGCATAAAACACAAGCACATGACAGATATGCTTCCAGGGCAAGATAACCAGGTGTTACCAAGCCAGTCTCACAGCCGCGAACCACGGTAGGGAAGCCTTGGGTTATTTGGCTCACAGCTGGTAACAAGCAGCACAACATGAAATCCGGGTCGACTCTGCTTCAGAGAACTGCACTTTTATCCAGCGCTGCAGCAAACTTGCACAAAAGCAATGTTTCCTTCCTCAGCCAGGTGAACTTTCACTCACTCACCACATCAGCTGCTCACCGTGGCTGCACTCACCGTCACACACAGAGAACAAAATCCCCGCTTTCCCATACGTCACGCAGGGATTACCCACAAGCCACCTTCTTAAAGGTGCAGACTTGTAACACAGGTAAAGGGAGCGAATGAGACCCAGGAAGCTGGGCGGATGTTGTGGCGTTCATCGTGCCAGCTAGCGGTGGACAGCGTATCTGCAAGCGCATAACTCGGATTTTAATCCTGTGATGGCTCATATCTTGAAAATCTTGTTGGGGCACTAGTAAGTTAAGGTACTACTTAGGGCTGCAGCTATTGATTATTGTAGTAATTGAGTATCCCTATCAATTATTCTATTGAGTAATTGAGTAATTGTGTAAGAAATGCATATTAAGAAATACTAGCAGAATCCCTGACTAACGTCTGCTTCCCATTAATGTGGTATTTTTTGCTGGAAGTGCTTCGGTGAAAAGAAAACTTCTTCCTGCCGAGTAGTTTTTTTTCAGGACCAACTGTGGCTCGCTTTCTCTTTCCACCATGGGATTACTGCTATACAATCAAACAGAAAGGCAGGAGATCCCACTGTGCACTGCGCTGGGCGTAGTGTGCTGTGATTGGTTGGTCGGCTGACCGTCCCTGTGCCCACATAGAATTAAATGTATAGAATGTGCCCTATAGACAATTTCATGATCTTTCTGTTTTATGAGATCGTCCCCACGTTATAATCCTTCACGATCTAATATCGTCATATCGCACACTACTACTGCAGAGTGTGCATAATACTTTGTCAGTTGACTGTTCTGTGAGCACCAACGTGCTGTTTCACATAAAAAAAGGCAAAAAACAAAAAAACATGCTCTCTGGCGTCTTCCATTTTTATCAGGTGGTTCTACTGCAAATGCACGACGCCAACTCTACTTGTACAAACTGCCCCTTCTTCTTCTTCTCTTTGTTTTACAGTGGTTGGAACTGTGTTGCTCACTACCACCACCTAGTTAATCCTCTGAAAAAACACTACTCTGTGACCAAATGTCACTTCGATTTGAGGCGTTTTTGCCTCGAGGATTTTTCCTAATCGAGTTACTCGAGGAATCGTTCCAGCCCTTGTACTATTGTATTTCCACACAGCAGACATGTTGTGATGAAAAGTTGGTTAGCCGCAGTGCTGCGCAACGCTCACCTGCTAGCTGGCAGTAAACTGTGGACTGGATTTCCTGAACAGAGACGTGTCTCATTACTCTGTCTCATTGAGACACGCCTCCATTCAGGAAATACACTCCACAGTTTGCAGCGAGCAGCGGAGCAGCTGTTAGGGAATCACTTGTGGAGTCACTTCAGCAGATTTCATTAAAGCACAGACATGGCTCATGAATCAGAAATGTCCGCAGGTTGGATTGGAAGTTTCCAGTCCGTGAATTAGGTTGGTATTGGAGCCCGATACCAAAACTGGATCGGATCCATCCCTCCATCCCTACTCTAAACATAAAGCTCTCAAGTTGTATTGAAATGCAACTTGATACCTTATTTCAGATTAGCACTTGTGCCTCACAGCAAGTAGGTTCGGGGTTCGAATCTCAGCTTGGGCCTTTCTGTGTGGAGTTTGCATGTGCTCCCTGCGCATGCGTGGGTTTTCTCCGGGTACTCCGGTTTCCTCCCACAGTCCAAAGACATGCTTGTTAGGTGAATTGATCAAACTAAATTGACCGTAGGTGCGAGTGGGAGCATGAATGATTGTTTGTCTATATGTTAGCCCTGCGACAGGCTGGCAACCTGTTCAGGGTGTACTCCGCCTCCTGCCCGATGACAGCTGGGATAGGCTCCAGCAGACCCCTGCGACCCAAGTGTGGAGAAGCAGGTCTAGAAGATGACTGACTGACTGACCTTATTTCTGTGCAAGGTTTTCAAAGTTAAAATCGCTAAGTCATGTGGAAACACAACCAATTTGTATCAACACCTGAGACAGCACAAAGCAAAGTATGATGAATGCATTCACCTGAAGGCTCAGACAAATCATGACAAAGTCCCATTTAAACTAATTGAATCTGTCATGTCCTGTGTTGGTCAAGGGGATCCACTGGAATGATGGAAAGCCACAAAATAAACTCCCCTTTGAGGTCAAACTAGCACAGAAATATCTGTGCATGACAAGTACAACTTGATAACTTAAAGTCTGGAGAAATGTTTGCAGAAAGGCTTTTTTATTTGTAGCAATGCCTTTGAACTTTTTATTTGTAACAACGCCCTTGTTAAGTTTACAGACTGTTGCTGTTTGGACTTTCCAGAAATACCTTCAGTAACAGAATTGCCACATTGCTACTGTCTTTGCACTTCAGACGAATGCCTTTATTTTCAAGAGGAATAGAAGAAGAAGTTTTAAACTACTAACCTTTTTTTTAAAGTACTGCACACGCTTTTATTGTATTTTCAAATTGCATTTTACTTAATATTTGTATGTCTTAAATAGAGAAATATATTCCAAACTTATCAGCAACCTCGTAGTTTCTTATAACCAAGCAAGTAGACTTATAATACCATTTATTAAATTGCAATATTGTCCACTACAATCACAATCGCACAATTTCACCAAATCATGCAGCACTGTACCTGACAACCACTATGTCACTAAAGTCACAACTGTTTGCTATGTCAGACAGCTACAGTTTCAGACTACAGTCGGTAATGTCGCTTCGCAATTGAAAAGTAAACATCAACACATCTTTCTGCAGCTCAGCACATGACAGTGTTGTGGTGGTCTGACCTATTTAGTAAAAAAGCAATGTTAGGATCAATTCAACATTTAAAAAGAAAAAAAAAACACATCCAGAGCTCTTGACTATAACTAGCTATCATAGCTTGTAAGTTGAGTGAAAGGATAGACTCTATATAGAAATAAACTAAGCAAGTGGGGCTCAAAAATGGGGTCAATGCAGAAGTGCAAAAAAGTGCAACACTCTCGACAGTCACTGGAGGCTGACTCCAAAAAACTCTGGCTCCAACTGACTTCATTTCAAAAATCATCATTTTCAATCATGAAATACTCGGTCAATACAATTTTTCCACAAGTTATTCTGATATAATTAGCTGAAGTTAGTTGTTAATAGTGATCTGATGGTCCATCTGAAAAAAAATTAAGTATCCAGTCTTAAAAAGAGGAATATTTACGGGTGTGGTCAGCTTGATTGACAGGTCTTGGCTCCAATGAGACAACTGTCACACCATGAAAATTTAGCCAGCGTATGCCCAACGTATCAAAATTTCTCTAAAACACCAGCATACACTGAACTATTTTTTTCAATGTTGGGCGTATGCATAGCGTATTCGTAACAAGTAGGACATAATGTATTAGTAACATATATAGAACTTTTTGATAACTTATAGATAACTTATACCAATGAAAGTTTGGTGTATAACCAGTGTTCACAACTTGTGCCCAACAAGAGTCAAACTGATGCAGCATATCATGTCAGCCCTGACGGTCTTGTGATGAGCTGCGTTTCCCGCCTGCACCAGCTCCAAGTTCTCCGGAGCCCAAAATATACTTTGTGGTTTTTGTAGAAATTATTTTTGGAAATGTGAAAATAGATTTTGTGGTTGTTGTATTTGGAAATGACTGCAAATGAACTAAATCTGCATTGTTGTAGTGTTTATCTGAGTGCTTACTTGTTAATTAATACTTGTTAATGCTGCATCTTCAAGGTGCAGATTTAACCAGCATATACTGACACAGCAATCTCCTTATCTCTGTCCATTTCAGCAGGGCTTACAAGTATCGCGGTTCACTCGTGTACCATGACAGATCAACAGGTGTGCCAATGGAAAATGATCCAATTTCACTGAATTGGTCCAAAAATATTATTTATTTTGTGTCAATAAATTGTCATTGTTGAGCAGCTCTGTCTGCAATGTAGCAACTGGAAGAGTAATTAAATACCCCCCATGTCAGTGGGTGGCAGTAGTTAGCACAATAATGACCCTGTTGGTTTCAGACAACAGAATAAGTGAGGCCTTTATGTGCACGCCACAGGTGACGGCGAGAACAGGTGCAACAACAATGAATTCATTTTTTAAAAGGAAAAATACAGACTCTGAACTGAGGCCTGGACAAAACTCTAACCCATATGAAGGACCTGGTACGAGGTGTGGCCAAAAGAAAACAAAACCAGTGAGCTCCAAAAATACAGACAAAGTTATCTTTCGTTTGGATTTATTTTCATAACACAATTACCAGATATATTGATGATATGTCTGCAGACACAGAAAGTGTTGTTTTGGAAAAGACGCCCATTAGAGTCATGTATTAAGCTACAATGTGTCATTTTGTAACACTTTTGTTTAGTGGTGTGGGGATTTTTAATGTAAAAAATGTGCCGGGGTTCAAAACAGGTTGAAAAACACTGGATTAGACTGCAGCTTGTTTTGCAGTAAAATATAAAATGTAGAAATAATTACAGGGGCAAAAAGAGGCAACAAATCAGGTACAACCAGAACAAAGGCAAATGAGGACTACGACCAAACGCCAAAGCCCAAGACAAGAAAATATGACGAGGCATCTCTTGCTCTGGGTTTCTAAACTCTGGCAGCTGACAGTATAAAACCAACAAATTAAAAAGACATTTCGAGACAGTTCACCCCACATACCTCAGTAAACCACTCCAATTCTTAATCAGTTAAATATTTTTTTCACTCAAAGGACTTTATTATTACTGCTCTAAATCATGTGATTGTACATTTTATGCTATTTTTCTGAGTTTTAAAGAGGAATAGTTGCAACTGTTACCTTTTTCCATAAAGGTTACATTTTTGACCCATTTTGTTGAAATCATGTTGAGATGGAGGGGCCTGAAAATGTTTCATTCTTCAAAGGAGGTGCGAGAGAAAAAGTTTTAGAACCACTGGACTAAAGCCAGTGTTGGGGTGTGGCTGCGTGTAGTTACCAGAGGTTTTGCTGCACCTGTAACAGCATATACCTCCTGAGATCTGAACTGATGTTGAGAATTATTAAATCACCAATATGACACAGAGTTGCGCGTCTTCCATCACAAATGATCTTTGGCCGGTACAGACAAAGCTGCAGGGATCCCTTTAACCATACAACAGCAGGTTTAATTTTGACATACTGGCAACATTTGTCTTTTTAACATTTAACACAATCAGCTCGATGTAAACATGTTTTTACAACACTCTTTGCTGAGAAGAAAATGATTGGATAAAAAGCAGAGGAAGATTCAGGAAGACAAGGGTCGACAGAAAGATTGACAGAAAGATTTAACAGCTTGCAGCCTGTTCATCAGTTGCTGGAGAGGAAAACTCAAATGTTTATGGTGATCACAGTTGCAAAAACAGAAAAGGACAGACACTCACTTGGAAAGCAGCGAATACAGATTTGTTGCAGTTTCTGCTGTGGTGACAACAGCGAGTAACGGGACAACAGTTTCATTTCATATACACAAAAACAGGCGTGCTGGACGCCTACACAGTCAACGTGCCAAAGACCTATCACTGGTTACAACAGGGCTGATTGTGTTAGCACATCCATTAATACTGCCAACATCTCAGAGTGATCTCTCCATCCAAGGACATCTCAAGCTAAGCTCAGCAGGGAGCGGGGAGCGGCAATAGTAAAGTCAGGCAGGCATTGTTCTGATTATTAATCATGTACTCACCTCACACTGCACATTTTCATCACCTGTTAATTTCTGTGGATGCACTGTGTTCAGACTGTACAATTGATTGAGCGGTCACTACGTGCATGCTTGTACTGAAGATGTTCATGGAGCCCTGAAAAGATGGTTCTTCTTTTTTATATAGTATATCAAGTATTCACAATCATATCCTTCCTATCTGCAGTTGTCGTTTCAAATGCCCAGCTTGACATTCTTCCCTGAACAAATGTTGTCACTTTTGCCATCCTTGTGTACTGGGTTTTGGATTATAGATATTTAAGATTCAGGTGCATATCTGCATCTGGATTAGGACTAGTTGTAATTCCCGTTAAAGATATCTACATTTTAATTCTGACAGTTCACAATATCGTGAATTTCCCTCAATTCAAAATATCTCACCTGTCCTGTTAAGATATATAAAATTAGTTTTTAACAAAAAATGAGGCTGCAGGTATCACAACAGGGAAATCCCAGTCTAATGACAGATGCCATGTCTTAGAATTTTGACTAAGTAAAACTATTATGGAAAGAAGCAATGCAATACTTCACCACTATCAAGCTGGTTTATAATTATTATCTTTTAATTATTGTATAAATTGTTTCCTTCTGTTTTACACTTTATTCTTGCAAAATTTATACATCACACAAACTGTGAATTGGGATACATACATACACATATATGTACATACATATATATCAATATCATTTTATTTTATTTTCCCTTTATAAAAGTATAAGAATTTACTAATAGTTGGCTTTTGGTCTTCTTTAACTTTTTACTTAGTTCTCCCTCTGCTCAGTTGACTTGTTCTTCTCATCCCAAAAATTTCATTGCACTTTTGACTCTGTGTCGACTGCATGTGATAAATAAACCTAACCCGAACTTAACTTGAACTTACTATGGCACTGCAATGATAACGTCATTTGGCAAGTTGTTTCAGTGCACTTTCACACTGTGCTGTAAATTTGACCAGAACTCTACCAAGCAAAGTTCCCATTCTCCCCGAACATCTATCTGTTAAGCTCTTTCTGCCTAATAACCTCATCCAACCCAACAACTACCACGGTTTTTGCCTAACACCGCTCAATGTTTTGGAGGGCCCATATCCACTGGGAAGCCTCACATGAACAACGTCATGCAGAACAATTCAGATAGACAACAGTCAATAACGTTTGAGAGATTTGCAACAATTCATTTGACTTGTCAACACTGACAATGTGACAGGTCAGAACAACATATTGTCGTCAATACAAATTCTGACTTCCCACCCAGTAATTACAACAAGTCAAAATGATCTTGTCAATATAATTCCAGATGGACGAGCTCAGGTGATAGATGTTAAAAGATCTTCCCACAAGCAGCTGCTACTACAGTCAGGAAACCTCTGGGTCTTGCCTATTACTTCATAGTTAAGGAGGGGCCAGAATGAGGCTTTCAACAGACAGATACAAGCTCATTTGAAATAGAAATTGCTGTTATGAATGTGGTTGAAAAAATGTCCTGTGTCAACATCAAATGGTAACTAAAGTTAGTGTGTGGCATAAATCTAAATGTAATGTTATGTCTGGAAAACTAGAATAAAATAAGAAGAAACAATTTTGATAGCTACCTGAAAGTCATATTCAAATTCTAACAATATAAAACATTTTAATATGTGTAATTATAGCTTATTCAAAAAGGACAGTGTAATGGCCTGTGGTTGTACATCAAACATACCTTCTCAAGGGATATTACCTACACCTGTTTCCAACATGAAATGGATTTCAGGTAATACGTCTGAAGTCCTGGATTTGAAGGATCTGGGATTCACCTGCCTTTAGCTACGTGCCAAACACACGTGCACACACAGGCGAACGCGCACTCATTACACAGCTTGGAAGATGCTCGGCAACAGAAGCATATAATAATGAACATGTTGACACAATTCTAACACTGCAGCACCCGCGCACAGTCAGGAGGCCGCTGTTACCAACAGCAGTATAAGGAGGACAGAGATGTGAGGCCCAGCAGGAGGCAGATACGGGGGACGATGAATGGGAAAGGGAGAAGAGCATAGTGGAAAAACATTTGACACACATGAAGGAACAGGAGAGAGCCAGATGAAAACGACGGGGCGACGACAGAAATAAAAATCCTACCAATTTGGACGCTCGGAGATGCGCACAATGCCTCGCGCCATAAGAGTGTCACCACAAATAGCAGCTTCATGGTCGTGTTCAGACTCCTCACGCGACGCCACAGCAGCCTACGTTTGCGGTTCCTACCAGAACACCACATCCATCACACACGGTGCGAGCTCATGGCGTCAGTCCAGGTTCGCTGAGAAACGTCTCGGGCTCTGCAGATGCCCTATCCTGTCTTCTAAGATGCGCGCGCCGCTGCTACCGCTGGACCTGGGGGCGCGCGCCTCGGCTTGCCCAAGAATACCGATGAAGCACGAGGGAAAACCGAGAGTAACCGACAGCTGGAGATAAAGCAGCGTTTATGAGACCAAATGAGATTGTAGGAATTGATAGTTGGCAGATATAAATGCTAGCTAATGGCTGGACAAACACACGTCATTCTGTTTTTTTTAATATTGTGGGTTACGAAATTCACCTGATAGCGCTCAACAAGGCATCTGTATCTCTGGGTATCTCCTCGGACGCACATAGCGTCATAATTCATACACACACATAACATACATGAACATATATCCTTACATGATTAATATGACATACTCAGAGTTATGATCGAGAACCTTTTTGTGGTCATTTAACATTTCAAACGGCTTTTCAAAAAATATGGTAGCCTTCCTATTAGAATTTAATTGTAGATTTTTGAAGGTATTAGCCTATATGTATTATTTTGCCTTTTCCCGTGGTGTTTGTGACCACATCAGCCATTTGTTCACTGACAACCAAGTGAACATCTTATTCTCAAATCTAAAATATCTAAATCTGTTTACTTTTCATATATTTTATGGCTTTAAAGGAGTTTTGTCAGGTTCAAATTGAAAGCCAGAATGCAGTGTCACATAACCATTATTTGTTATATCGTTAATGTTATCTCCAGTATCTATTATATAGCTCTATACTTTATAAATAAGAATGAACAGAAATTGTTCAGCTTAGTAAAGCTACATTAAAAAGAAACTAAGCAACATTCTAACAAACTGTTGGATTAGAGGTAGCTACTATGGCAAAATGTGTCAGTGTAGTGATACCTGGTTTTAACATGGCAAAAGTCACCAGGCTGCATTATGTTAAGATAAGATAAGATAAGATAAGATAAGATAAGATAAGATAAGATAAGATAAGATAAGATAAGATAATTTATTTGTCCCACACCAAAGAAATTCCTCTGTCACAGCAGTGAAAAAAGGAAAAAAGTACAGAGCAAATATTGAGTTGAAAATACCTTATTGAAAACAAATATAGAATAAGAGGTGTAGAAATAAGAATTTAACAACAAATCTACACTAATTACAAAAATTAATAAAAATAGAAATAATTGCTCCACAAAAATGTACAGAAATGCACAGATATAAGAAGTATAGAAAATAAGGATTCAGCGAAAAGATGCACATAAACTTAAACAGAAATGCAATATCTATATATAAATGTAAACATATTTAAACTATGATAGCTATAGATAGATATCTATATATACACATATATACCCATGCACAGCATCTGGAGCATGTGACCAGTATGTAAACCTGCTATTATTTAAAGGTTAGCATTATAACAAGGGATTACAGCAATGCCTTCATTTATTTTCAATTACTGTTTCATTATGAGTTCTGGTATTTAGTCTTCTATTCTAATGCAATAGCAATAGTTGGTCAGCAGATGTCACCATACTGACTGTCTGAAATTATTCAAAGCAATGAAACATTGCCAACACAGTTTAAAAGTCTGATCCAAAGCATACAGACTTTTACACACTTTTAGACAGTGGTACACAACAGTTAGCTCAAAGTTCAGATTTGCAGTGAGTTTTTAATTTGGCTTTCAAAGATCACAGTCCCAAAAAAATAACTAGTTCCCATTCACTGATTCTTTTTGGTTCTTTGTTTTTAAATTAGTTGTTCTGTACTTTATTTCATATCTAATTAAATTTAAATGAAACATACATTTATTTAATTCATAGACTGTGACCTTTTCACATCTGTGGCTCATAAATAGCCAAGAAAGACCTTTGGTTTTAAGCCAAGTGTCTCTACTCATAGTTGGTAACTCACCTTCACTGTACAAGGTGTTGTGTAAATCAGTGTTTCCATCATATTCTAATGGTTACAGATTTATTTCAATTTTTATATTAGCTTAACACTACAGGCAAATACTCCTTATATCACTGGAGGTCTTTCTTTCATGAACTTTCATAACTCAATGAGCACTTTCCTAAAAGGTGAACTCACTTAATAGTAGGAAATCATCTGGTAAGTCCCAAACTTTTTGCAAACCATTTCCGTCTTGCCCTGTCAAATGAGCTCCAGTACACTTCATCAACGCTTTTGTCTTGATTTCATTCATGTTCTATATGCGCTAATCAAAATTGGGTCACGTGGTATCTTTAATTTAAATACATCAAATATCAATATCGAAGCAATTTCTTTTAATACAATCTAGATCCACTTTATATTGTTTGTTTTTCAGTGTGCTGTACAGAACAACAAAAAAATAATAAAACTTACTGATTGATCACCATGGGCCCCTAGTTTCTTAGTCCTGTCAATGGGAAATTGATCAGCTCAGCTCCAGAACCTCTTCACGTCATTTGAAGCAATCCTCAACTAGGTGAGGATGCCACAAAACTCTACTAGCACAGCCAGCAGCGCCAAAGGACCCCAAGAATATCCTACAACCTGAGAAGCTCAACAAAGGGAAGATCAGCAATTCAGAAAAGAAAAGACAAATGTATTTCCTTCCTCCACAACTTCCACTCGATCCAGCACTGGGGCCAGGACTACAAAACAAGTTCAACATAACTAGGGTATCTTCTGCTAATTTGGCTTGACAACCCCTAACAAAGAAGATCAGGATCAGCGGTACCATGACGCTGGTTATCAACGCATTCACTGAAAAAGGGCAGTGATGGCACTAAATACCAATTACGGACATTAACAGGTGTAGAGCTGCATATTTCTCACAGGAACTGAAATCCTGAACAAATATGAACAATTTTAAAAATGGCAGAAATGTGCAATTGTGTGAATGCGGAAGATGAATAAATCATAAATAATAAAAAACACAGAACTCACCGTAACTGCAAAACTTGTTTCATGTGTGTTTAGTTTTGACTCAATTATTTTTATTCTCTTTTAAATAAAGGATACATAAATACATAGACACATCAAAAGTAAAAAATAAAATACCATATAGTCTATTATAAGGCCAACATTGGTATTATTGCACATGATGATAAATTATTGCATGCTGAGGCTGTGTTGTAACTGGGGTGTATGCTCTAACTTCTAAGTTCAATATGGAAATGTCTTTGGGATTGAAGTTGTTCAGGAATCTAGTGGTGTGTGTTTTGATGGGCCGGTAGCGTTTCCTGGACGACAACAATTCAAACAGGTGATTGACAGGGTGGAGCCTGTCCTTTGGAGCCGTTGTGAAGATGTTGTCCAGGGCAGGTAGCTGTTGATTTGTGATGTTCTGCGCAGTTTAAATCATTCTGCGCACAGACTTTTTATTTGCTGCAGAGCTGCTACAATCCCGCACCAGGATAATAATGATGGTTTGGATTTATATAGCACTTTTTCCTGGAAGTCCAGACTTAAAGTGCTTACAGAGACCAGTATTCATTCACAGTCAGTAATACCAGTGGTGGTAAGTTTTGGTTGGTAGATGACCGCACTGCCACAGAGCCACTGCTGTCACAGGATGTCGTAGGTGAGGAGTCTCTCAGTGAAGCAGTGATAGACACCAAGAGCTGTTGTGACAGGTTTACCTTCCTGAGAATTGTCAGGATGTGTAGCTGCATTTGTGCCTTCTTGACAAGAGCAGTGGTTTTTGTCTCATTTAGATAGGACTTACAGGGATGGCTCTAACAGACCAACTGTTGAGGCAAGTCCTCCTCGAACTCCGACAGACTTCCATTCAAAAATCCCAAAATCCCAAAATCCAAGTCCAATCTCTGGGGCAGAAGTTGCTGAGGTAGTAAAACTACTCTGCAGTGGCAGAGCCCTGGGTGTTGACAAGCTCCACCCCGGGTATCTCAAGGCTCTGCATGTTGTACAGCTGTCATGCCTCTGCAACATTGCGTGGACATTGGGGGCAGTGCTTTTGGAGTGGCAAACTGGGGTGGTGGTCACCATTTTTATGAAGAGTGAGCAGAGGGTGGATACCAATTACAGATTAATCACACTCCTCAGCCTCCCCAGTAATGTCCATGCCAGGGTACTGGAGAAAAGGGTACGGTTGACTGTTGAAACTCAAATCAAGGAGGAGCAATGTAGATTTCATCTCAGACGTGGAACTGTGGATCAGCTCTTTACCTTTGCTAGGGTGCTGGAGGGGGCATGGGAGTTTGCCCAACCAGTCTACATGTGTTTTGTGGATTTGGAGAAGGCATACAAAGGCAGGGGAACCCTGTAGAGGGTGCTCTGGGAGCATGGGGTGGATGGCCCCTTCTCAGCCATTCAGTCCCTGTACCAAAGGAGTGTGAGTCTGGTCCATGTAGCTGGCAGTAAGTCAGA
The DNA here is from genome assembly GCA_900323345.1 of Pseudochromis fuscus. Taxonomy (NCBI): domain Eukaryota; kingdom Metazoa; phylum Chordata; class Actinopteri; family Pseudochromidae; genus Pseudochromis; species Pseudochromis fuscus. Next base: position 29,493 of record OOFC01018455.1, read on the forward strand.
CTTGTTCCCAGTGAAAGTTGGACTTTGCCAGGGCTGCCCTTTGTCACCAGTTCTGTTCATAACTGTTATGGACAGAATTTCTAAGCACAGCCGGGTGGTGGCTGGAGGATCTCGTCTCTGTAGATTATGTGGTCCTCTTTATTTTATTGAGCAGCAACCTCCAGCTCTCACTAGGGTAGTTCGCAGCCAAGTGTAAAGCGGCTGGGATGAAGACCAGCAGTTCCAATTCTGAGATCATGGTTATCAGCTGGAAAACGGTGGATTGCTCACTTCAGGTCAGGGGGAGGTCTTGCCTCCAGTGGAGGAGTTAAGTATCATGAGTGAGACTATAGGACGGAGCGGGAAATCAACAGGCGGATCGAGACGGCTTCTGCAGTGATGCAGACACTAAACCGATCTGTGGTGGCAAAGAAGGAGCTCAGCTGGAAGGCAAAGCTCTTAATTTACAGGTTGATCTATGTTCCAACGCTTACCTGTGGGCATGAGCTTTGGGCAGTAACTGAAAGAACAAGCTTGCAGATACAATCAGCGGAAATGATTTTCCTCCGCAGGGGCTCAGTCTTAGAGATCTGATCGGGTGAGGAGCTCGGTCAGGGACTCGGAGTAGAGCCACTGCTCCTCGACGTCATGAGAAGCCAGTGGGGTGGTTCGAGCATCTGGTAGGATGCCTCTCGGACGCCTCCCTGGCTAGGTGTTCGAGGCATGTTTAACCAGAAGGAGAGTTTGGGACCAACCCAGGACAGTTCCCTGCTGGCCTGGGAATGCCTTAGGATTCTCCAGGAAGAGCTGATTGAAGTGACTGGGGAAAGGGCTGTCTGGGCCTTTCTGCTGAGGGTGTGGCCCCCGCAATCTGGACCCGGATGAAGCAGAAGACAACAAGTACAAGTCCAAGTACGAGTGGTAAGATATATGATTTCCATTAGGATAATTAATAGTAAAAATAACACTCAAAAGCAAAATATTTCACATCTTTTTCTGAGGAACAAAAACTTTATTTGAACTTTCCTTTAAAGAATTCATTATAAGTACTTTGCAGTGCTGGGAAGGCAAGTTTGAAATATATACTATAGAATATTTCAAGGCAGGGCATAGCATACACAGTTTTGCAGCTGGCAGCCAAGCTTAGCTGGTGCTTAAAACAGTGTAATAATATAAGACCAGAAGAGCTCTAGCAGTTACTAGAATATTTCAGCATATAGAGATTGCAACTGTATGTGCTAGAATGCTCAAAAGTGGCTGTAATATTTCATAGTTATTGCTTGAGCTGACTAAACTCTATAACACTTTATGGTAAAAGGTACAGATAGCCATAAATCTCTGCATGTAAGTTTTAGACATTTATGTACATATTTATGCACTTGGGAACATTTAATATGACCAAGGACAGTGCATAAGCAGTGCAAGATTTACTAAAATTCTGCATAGACTTTGTGCATTGGTTCATTTGTGGTATGACACCAGGGCAGAGACACCACAGTATATATAATCTCTTATTTCACTCCTCATGCAACTCATTTCAATTTTAGTGCAACCGGTGAACTACCAGTACAACTCCATGAATATCTTTGGTGAGAAACTGTCTAAAAGCATGTATAGTTATCCTTACTTATATAACTTTTTAAGTCCTCTCCCTCTCTATGAAATGATAAGATTAGATACAACTTTATTGATCTCACACTGGACAAATAGTTAAATCTGGCATGTGTTTTCCTGATCACATATATCAGGAAAAACTTATACAAGTTTAAATCCTTAAGCTTAACGCTCCATTTTCTATGTCATCAGCTTTGATTGCAAATAGTTTGAAAGCATAAAGCCTCATAATTCAATAGGACAAATTAATTTTATGATACTGACAGCAACAGTGGCAGCAACAGCAGTAAAGCATCCATTTGTGATAGGAGTCTGCAGGCAGAAAAAATAAATGCAGATTGCTCAGATGACAGCAATGTCTGAATGATGATTCTTCCATAGTTGTGTTGAAGCAACTAAGAGTGGCTATAAATGACAGATAACTTCAAAACTAAAACCTGCATTTTATCTTGATTTTTTACTTAAAATCAAAACCAGAGCATTTCATTAAAAGAAAGGTATTATGTTTTCTCATTAAATCAGCTTTAGACTTTTCAAATAAAAACAACTCAGTTAGTATTGGCCATTTTAGATTTCTGTACCTTAAACATAAAGTGTTCCCTCTAATCTTACTTTCTATAAAAAGCATTTATTTCTAATGGACAGCATAGAGGTATTGGTGTAACCACAGCATGGTTTACATTAAGCGCAATGCCCTGAATAAGACAGTGACACACATGCAATGCCTACTTAATGCATGGGCTTAAGCAAGACTTAAGCCAACAGCCACTATTTATTGAAGCTGTTTTGTAGTTGTGGCAATTTACAGTTAATCCCAGGGACCACAGAAGAATGTGCAGCTCTGCACACATGGCTCTGAAATATTATAACAAAATATGTATCACTTTATTTTCATTCTACTCTTCCTTACAGATACACAGACCAATAGACAACATTGAAAAACAGGAAGGAGAAAGGGAAGAGGGCTCTTGCGTATAGATCAATGCGTTTAGCAGCAGCTGGTATAACAGGTTTGGGTGGTGGGGGTTTTTTGTTGGCTTTGTTTTGGGACTTGAGCGCCCCAGAGACTTCAACTGGTTTACCATAACAGTCAAAGTTAGAAAGTTCAAAGTCCCGAGGTAAAGATCCAACGATGCTGAAGTCATTGGAGCGAAGGTCTGACTTGGAGGTGCAAACTTTCTTACAACGAGTTTCGACCACCTGGTAAAAGAGGTAAAAGTTTGTCTGAATAAAGCTGACTGATTTTGTCGCTCAAGGCATGTTGCTTTACAGACTTACTGTATTTTCTGGACTATTGAGCGCACCTGTCTATAAGCCGCTATTGAATTTATTCGAACAGTTTCATGTGGTCCACTCTGACCGGGTCTGATGTGATGATGCTAATGAATTGGTGGCACGGAGCTTGCTAGCTTTTAAAAAGCTAACGAGCTTCGTGCCGCCGATACTGAGCAACACCGGTGTTTAAAGGGGGGGTATTATGCTTTTTCCAGATATATTTTACCACTCTATGGCATACTCCAATGACTATGTTACCTTTGGTTGATCTGTAAATGCTGTAAATAAAAAAAAAACAACCTTTATGAAATTTGCCCTCGCACCATGGCCGTTCTGAACGCCTCAATATTGGACTCTGTCTCTTTAAGAGGCTCTGAGCCTTTCAGACACTCCCCCTTGAGCACGCTGTCCACGACGTCATCACAACACTGCTTCTCCATGCCGTATTGACAACTTTCGCTGCATTGTTTTTGAAAAAAAAGTTATTTTTTATCACGTTTGAGTGATGGCGACGCAAGATGTTGTACAGCCTTACGAGTACGATCCTGTGTCCGACCCGGAAAGTGCATTTTCTGATGAACCGGAGAGAATTCAGAGGCTCTTACAGGACGTGTCTGCATGGTAAGACCAAAAAGAGGGCAATCTTCCTTACATCCAAAGATGCATTTCTTCCACGAAGGCATTTTGTGAAATGTTCTCTGAAAAGTAATCAGAAACGGGAGCTCCACGAGGCGCAGTCCACCAGGTGTTTGCTAATTGCTGCTACCGCTGTGTGCCTGCTGTTTACGTGGGGGAGGGGAGCTCTGCTGAGACGGGAGCAGTGGGCGGTGGCTCGGCAGGTGACGAAAGGTCGGGGGCATTTCTAGGAGGAATGGGCGT
>OOFC01018456.1:8628-28628 GCA_900323345.1 Pseudochromis fuscus
TTGGTCAAAATGACTGTAAACATACCTAATGCGGTAATGATGTCTCCTAAAGTAGCTCTGAAAGACTCTAACCAAGCCTTTACACAATGTGTGTGTACAGAACTTTTCACCTCCAAATCACCAAAACAACACTCAAGTGAGCAGGTTACAAATGTCTGAAGATTCCAGAAGGTAACTTGGAAAAAATAAGCAGCAGTAAGTGAGGAGGAACCTGGTGAATTCCAACCTTCTGGGTCTGTCAGAGGAGTCTGGGCCTAGGTGGGTTGGCCCTGACTGAAGAATAGGCCCCGATGTGGGTGATGAGGTTGGGTTCCACACTGTGAGACCTCTCCGTAGGGACTGTCCTAGCCATGTGATACAAAACCATGTCTTTGGCATTCCCCTTGACACAGAATGAGCCATCTAGATACTCGGCCACCCTAAGCGAGGAGTTGCCAGGGAAGAGCATAGCTGGAGTGCAGCACTCGGTGGCAGGAGAGACAGCATAGAGCTGTGGGGAAAGTCTCCGCACCTCCAGGAGGTAGTGTCGCCCCAGCAGCTCTGCAGCAGCCATAAAGTAGAGGGTGAAGAAGAGGAGATGGCTGGCTGACAGCGTAAAGGAGAAAGAGCAGGGATTCCAGTAAGGGAAGGTGAGGAGGAGTGCTGTTGCTCCGACGAGCCCGAGCCCCACCCACTCCAGGATACGGTACGGCTCAGGGTTCCAGTAGCGTTGCAGCCTTTCAGGGTGATACAGCTTGACGTAAAGAGTCTGGAGGGAAAACTGACGTGACAGCAGGTCCTTTATGATTCTGAAGAAGTCTTGTCTGGGGAAGGCATCATCCTCCAGGACAACCACATTTTTGGGTTTCACCAGCTCCCAACCCTTGCGGAGACAAAAGACATAATCCCTCTTCTCTTTCTCAAAGGTGTTGATTCGTTCCTGGTTCCTCTGCTGCTCTTGAGGGGAACGTCGGACCACCCTGAAGTGAGATTCCAGCAGCTTGGCATCCAGGTTTTCCTGGGGGCCACTTTCCACATCACAGACCAGCACCTCTGCACAGCGCTGCTCCCCGCAGCCTCCCACAATGTTACTCAGCTGCTGCATCACCTGGAGCAGATAGTGGAAGTCCCGTCCTTCATTTCGCCTGGCTGTCACAACAGTAACTAGCAGATTGGGATGCTGCACGATTTCACCAAATCCGAGTGACGCTGCACCCTGCCAGAAACGCAAGGCGTCCTGACCACGCTCAAGGCTTTTCTGCAGGACCTCCTCACTCATGGAGTCCAGGTACATTGACTTGATGAAGAAATAGGAGTACAGCAGCCGATGGCAGCACAAAGGAAGTACAACACAAAATGTGATGGTGCACAGGAAAAAGGCTTGAGTGACAGTGCTGGACCATCGTAGGTACCGAGTGAAGACAAATTTCCATCGAGGCATCAGTGAAACAGCCGGGAAGAAGCACAGTGACTAAATAAATCTAACAGAGGATCTGTAGAGGGTTTATGTCAACATTTACAGCGTCCCAGTTTGCTTTGGACCACAGCACTGAAACGATACGACTCCAGTGTAAACTGATAGCTTTGTGGAAAATGAGTCAGCTGCTGGCACTTGTTGTTGTAAACAGAGAGGTGAGAGTTTCAGCTCGGCCTTGTTGGTCTGGTATCTGTAGAGAGACAAGAGAGGATTTATCTCTGTTATTGTTATCAACTGTTTAAATTAAATGTCAGTGTTTACTTTCATCAAATTATACCAGCTGGAAACTTTGGTCCTCATAGTTGGAAAGTTTGCCTCAATTTTATGGAGTTCAAAGTAAAAGACTTTTTTGTATATACTAGAACGCTACATTCAATAAACATGGCAGCTTTTATATGTAGTTTGGATAAATGCTAATCCCTTGTTTATTTATCCTTTAAATGTCCTCTAATAGTTCTTAAAAAGGCAGAGACAAGCGTCACTGTCCTTTCTGTCTAATGGGAATACAGTAGATATCTGTGCATCAGTTTAGACACATTTCTTCAAAAATTCAGACTTGGGGATCTTTGGAAAGACTGTGACCTCCACCAGAAGTTGAAATAAAACATTTTGTGAGTTTAAAGAAAATCACAACTGCAACTATTTTGCCTATCATATTATTGTCAGGAAGCTTCTCAAATATGCTAAAGAAAAAGAAGAAAAAAGACAAGGCAAGATGCAAAAACATTAACTTGATATTGCATAATTTACAGGCAGAACAGTTAATTGAATTGATAAGAAAATATTATTAGTTGCATCATTGATAAGAAAAACATTATTAGTTGCATCTCAAAAGGATATGTTCACTTTCTCCATCTCTCTTACAACAACTTGGCTTTCCCCATATGCACACTGATGTATTTAATCCTATTGATTGCTGTGAAAGCTTCCCTGAAGTGATGCAGGTGAAAGTAAAGACGCCACTTCAGAAAAATATTCACCTCACAGAGGAATGATCAGCACAATCACAGCTCTGTTATCGTCCATGCTAGATATGCCAGTCAATGTATGTAAATGTACTGTATATGTTATATAATAATTGACAGCAGCACAAGTGATTTTCCATTTCACAAACCGTTTGAAACTGGAATCTCAGGTTCAAATGAGAGCAACACACAAACCACATGATTTCCTCATTCTGTACGTATTTTAAGTCTCGTGCGCAGCCTGTTAATGGAGCTCAGAACAACTCGCACAAAGTAAGAAACTCTGCTAATGCTAACAAACTGGTTTTCTCTCATTTGCTCTTGAATCAACGCACAGTGGAGGTGAAAGCAGCCGACGGCCTGCTGTGACAAACACGGTCTGTGTCCTCTTCACCCAGCATTGTCTGAACCGTCTGTATCTCTCTGATTCAACAGAAATGTGTGGATGGTATCGACTGGCTGCTTTAGATGTGACAGTTGATATTTCTCTGTCTCCTTCACCGCTTCCGTTGTCCGGTCCCTTTATCTGAATAAACTGCCATCAGCAGGTTAACTCATGAAGCATTATGAATAACACCTCAGCGTTTCAGTGAGATAAATAAAAGGATTGGACTCACAGAGTTTCCTGTAGCTCTGTCTGCTGGTCGCTGCCATGTCCCGGACATCACAACTGCCTTCTCTCCTGTACGGTAACAGACACGCAGCAAAATACCGTAATACGGCGACAAAGTACGCACGCGCAGGGTAACATGCACCCCTTCACCAGCAAGTGGCGCCGCCTGACCTGGTAGACATCTGCATACAGCCTGTCAGCCGGTTTCTACATAAATACCGTACATCAAATAACCAGGAGACGGAGAGATAAATAGATACAAATACTTAACATAACGAACACGGAAACATTAAAAGTATTAACATAAATGCAATGCAATATATTAATGTTAAAAAAAATCTTTAAAAAAGCTCTTCATAATTTTAATATTTCAAAAGACCTCTCATGTCAAATTTAGAATTGTAAGGGATTCAAATATCAACATTACAAAAGAAAACTTGTGTCTGGTAGATTCTCACAAGCTTTAGAGATCTGAGCCCATTTCCTGAAATGCTCCAGTACTCTACTATCCTTCTGTGTCTGCTGCTTTCTTAAAATCTCAACAAAGTTTTGGAATGAGATTTAAATCCACAGGCCAACAGAGCACACTGAAGAAGTCACATGTATCTTTAGAACTACTTGGTATTGAAAGAGTCCGAGATCCCAGTCACATATGCTCAGGTTTAAGAGTTGCTCCTGCAGCTACAACAAAACGGATTCTGTTGTAATCATATCAGCCTTCCTGATTCACGTCACTGAATACTTTGGTCTCAATGAGACTGTCTTATTGCTCTATAAACACAGAACATGGAATATTTCTTTTATTATTATTATTATTATTATTATTATTGTATATTCAGCTCTACTCTAATAAAAACTGCAACTTTTATATTATAATGCATTGGGACTGTGTCAGTGGGTTCCCTGGTTTGCAGTTGAGTGTTTCAACATTTATCCTTTTAACTCTGAGCAAATGAATTTCTGTTGTGATACATGTCTTGTACATGCTGCAGGTGCATGTAGCTACAGGATCTTATAATAAAAAATAAGCTTTTTAAACAACAGTATAATAGTAATGTGTAGCATTAATATAACAGATTTTTTAAATCAAAGCCAATACACACCAACAAACTGGTGTGTAACTGCTGTTAACTGGACAAAACAATAGCTGGGTCAGAACATACAACACTAGTCTATGACAGGGCCAACTCTGAGACAGACAATCAAACAACACTCACACCTACAGCCAACTTAGAATTACCAATAACTTTGCATGCATCTTTTGCTTTGCTGATTTGCCTTTGTTTCCCATATTCCATTTTTGTGCGGTGTCTCTGTCATTTGTCTGTCTCTGTGCATTGTACATATCTCTGTCTCCAATAAAAAAGAAAGAAAGAATGTTCTGTAATGCTGTAACGCTTCATGCAGTAATGGGAGTATGCTGAAAAAGACACTGATATGCACTGAGGCTTGAAATTGTGCAATTCCTCAAATGCATTAACAGATGAGCATGATAACTTCTACGGGTGCTTGTGTTTGCTTGCTGATTATTTTCTACAGCAAAGATAAGATATATTGAGAGAAGGGAGCACTGCGCATGTGCAGTGCATCTCCATAGAAAGTCTCATCTCTGATCTGAACGTCTGATATCTTTTTCTGATGTCAGACTGACGTCAAGAGCAATGACACGAACACAGAAAATGCTTTAAAACCATTTATCAGGAATGTGAGCAACATCGCATCTGATGCTCTGCTCTGACAATGGTCCAGAAGTCAGAAGATTATTTGTCAAGTCATTGTTTCAACTGAGATTCATCACAGCACAGGCTGTGAACATCATTCTGACAATAATTTGATTTTTTTTAATAACCAGCCCACCTGTGGATCAGGTATTACACACCTCTGCTGTCCACCAAACTTTGCTGATGTTTGGTGGACGCAAACCATGTGAACCCGAAGAAGAAAGATGTTAATAGCAAAAATATAAACACAAGAAAATATCAAAGCTTGTGTTTAAACATTTCTTTCAATGTAAACACATCATGGAATTAAAGGATGAAATGGGAACAGACATTTTTCTCCTATTTTCTGGCATTTTAATCGACAACTCCATGTGTACAGGTCAAACCTGCAGCCAGTCCTTCACTGAAACCCTCCCTTCACAGATGCCTGCGGTGCAGCTTTTGTTTTGGTTTTGTTTTTTTGTTTTTTCAGCAAATGCACCACACACTTACTCATCCACCAATTATTGTTTTGTCATATCTAATGCAGAGACACAAAAACACCTTTTTATTCAGTATACTTGTGTGTCTCCCATTGTTGTACCATAGTTTTAGGGTTGAGATATTTAGCAAGAGTCACAACTTCCATGGAAAAGTTAAAAAACAAATCACAGTTTCCATTATTTACTTTAACTATTTGACTTTTGGGAGTCTGCATAAAAAAATCCCAATAAATCTCAACTGCATTCAAATCTGACAAACTGCAGAAATGGCAAGACAGAAGCAACTGAGTAAAGAAGCAAGAGTACAGATTTGTACATTGAGGACTGAAATGCCTAATGGTGTCCAACAAAGGAGTTCATTATACTCTGAAGAGACTACAAGAAACTGGAAGTTAGGATGATAAAAAAAAGCCTAGAAGAAAGAGAGTCACTACAAAAGTGGAGGATAAACATATTATTTTCAGGAGTAAGAGAGGTCAGTGAAAAACAGCACCACAAACAAAGAAGGAAAACAACATGAGGTCAAGGTCAAAACTCATATCTGTGACAACTGTGAAAAGCATTGTGTATCTGCAAAGAACCACCACTTGACCCACAGAACAAGAAAAAGGGATACGAGTGGCCAAAAGTTCACAAAAATGGACCTATGATGACTGGAAACAGGTTCTCTGGACCGACAAAAGCAAGTTTGAACTTTTTAGTTCAAAACCCAGACTCAATGTCTGCAGACAAAGTGCTGAATGTCTTAAAGCGTCACGTGTAACACTCATAGTGCTATGGTATGGGGATATTTTGCAGGTGATAAAGTAGGAGATTTGTTTGAAGGAAATGATAATGGTTGGATTTATATAGCACTTTTCTAGTCACTCAAAGTGCTTAACAGAGACAGAACAAAAAAACCAAAAAAAATCATATTCATACCCAGTGGCGCTAAGTTAGCCACAGCTGCCTACAGCCCCTTTGACTACCACCAAACTACAGTTATCTACTGTTATTGTTAACTGACTGATTTAACTGTTAATTTAAATGATGTGGGTGAATATTTAACGGTATTTTACAATTATTATAAAAATAGTAAGATACTGTTGCAAATTTACCGTAAATTTACAGAAATTCGTTACCGTGTAAGCCCTTCTTTTGCTTTGTTGACATTTATTCAGCAATGGTTTGGTAACATCAATGTATTCCTACTGGTAAATTGAGGAAAATGATGCATATCAATAAAAGCAAAGTCTTATCATACAGTAAATTCATCCCACAATACATATAACTCATGCTAACTTTTAAGAAAGACATTGTGAACAGAAACTTGAAGTTGCTTCCAAGTGTTTGGCCGATCTCAACCTGCTGCCAAAATGTCGGCCTAGTGTAAATATTCAAAATCAACTTTTCTAATCAATTTGGCAAAATTTGAGCATATGCTAAAAATACAGCAGTATGAACTTGAAAATAAATCCCTGTGGCCCTCACTTAGTATTTTATTATGTTTAGTCATAACTTCTGTACATAAAGAGTAAGCTGGCAGTCATCCATCAGCTTGTAGCTCAGCAGGAACAACAGCAAGTAGACACCAGCACACTGACAGTTTCTCTAGTTAGCTGTGCCAGGCTGAGTCAAGTCGAGTCGGTCCAACTGGCGGGAGATCATTAGTCTTTGTCGCCTTTCTCTACTCCAAGTCTGTAAGACACCTGCTAGGCTGGTTTACTGGTTACACACTGTCTGGTAACTAAAGCCTCCTGCCTTTAACTCACTGCTGTCAAGCAAGATCACTGAGTCACCAAAATAACCACATCAGCAGATTTACAGCTGCACAAGACTCTGAAATCATATTGGGCTAAATTTCCCGTAACAGCAGAAACACTGGTTGGACTCTCAGTGGCCTGGACATGTGTCATCATAGTTGTGTTTTGTTTTTACAGTTGGTAATTTTTCCAGTTACAGTATGCATCCAGAGACTGTATATAGAAATGGACTAAGCAAATTGTGCTAAAAAATAAGCCCAATGCGGAAGTGCAAAGAAAAGTAATACCATCGATGGCTACCATAGATGCTGGCTCCAAAAAACTCTGGCTCCAACTGACTTCAATTCAAAAATAACCATTTTAAATCCCAAAATACTCACTCCTACTTGTTCTCAGTGATCTGGTGGTCCACCTGAAGATCATTTCATCATTGGGTAGATATTAGACTTCAAAAAGAGGAAGATTTAGGGGAATGGTTAAACTTTCTATTAGGTAAACTAGCATATGACTCACCTGTTTAAAATGTATTGAAGCTTAAAGTTATGCATAATTAACCCATTTAAGCCCACCGGCAACTATAGTTGCCGACGTCTATGCCTGTCATTTTCTACTCAAAATAAAAAAATCTAAATGTTACTCATGTAGTTTCTTCAATTACATGATCGTAGACAGCTTTTCAGTGTTTTCAACCATGACATGTAAATATGTATTTAATCATACAAGTCTCATGAATAACCTAAAAAAAGAATTTTGTACCCTGGATGAATAATTTTTTGTTTATGGGCAAATTTGTGCAAGTTGCCAGTGGGCACATAGCTTGTAACAAACATGGGAAAACACTGTTTGCCATATTGCTCAGAAATTACTTATTCTAAATTGTAGAATGATGAACAATGGCTCATTTTAATCGTCTTAGATTACATTTTCTAACTATATAAGGACATAGTGTTCAAAAGCCTCATGTCCCTAGATTTTGACACCTTCACACACCTCATCCCTATGTCAGCACTTTTCACATAATAATCAGGTACCAGGTGAATAATCATATTGTTCAGTTATTCCTTACATATTCTGTAGCAGAGGTTGTGGCCATGTTACAAGATTCTCACACTTTTACAAACATTACAGTTGTGCCTGAGTTTGAGATGAACAACCATGATACAGGATTATTGTATATTATATATATATATATTATTATTATAGGATTTGAACTGGCAACCCTATGATCATTGGGTGACCCCATCACTACCTGCCTGGGCCAATACATCATATCCATGTAAGTTTTAGATCATTTGCTCAAACCAAACTGAGGAGATACAATGGCAGATTGTTCGTTTTGGTACCATATACTGCTGTTTCTAGTTTGTCAGATTACATGATTTATGTATTTGGTTCATTTTGACATTTTTCATACAGCTATTATTTAACTCACCTGCAATCAAGCAGCCAGAGTTCATCGGAAAGCAAATCGAGATCAATGGGTCTTGGGCCACATATTTGGTGGCCGTCAAGGTCGAGAAGCTGGAGTTTGTTTTAATCTAATCAAACCTGGCAAGTGTGAACGCACCGTGCAATGTAAAGTTCAATTTGCTCTTTGGCCAGATTAAAATCTAACCTCAAATACATCCAAGCTCTCACTGTTAAGTATGGAGCGTACTGTAACGATCAGTTGAGGTATTGATTTCGGACTGTAGCATTTACCAACTTATCATGAAGTATTCAGCGGGCTCTGCTGATTGACCTGAAGATTGGATGGCACAGTGTCTCCCCGGCAGGCGGTCCATTATCTAATAACAGTGCGTGCAGGACAATAGAGCAGAGGGGGAAAGGAGGAATTTACCTGTAGCTCAGGTTGCATCATTCTGTGGAAACTGAATCCACACAACAGGGAGGAGTGTCGCCCTGGATGGACCAGGACCTGGAGGGAAATCTTGGGTTTTTTTGTTTCTTTTTTTTCCATTTTTGCAACATGTCTTGTTATTTTCATCCCAGTTAACAGTATCTTCATTAACTTCAATGTTATGATCACCAGAAATATTTTTTTACCAGAGCAACAGATACATTAGACCAAATTTTGTTTACATTTTCTTTAGATATGTGATATTGTCAAAATACTATCAACTTGTTTTTCTTTGCTCAAAGTTCACAAGTTGTAAAATATCTGCACACTTTTTCAAAAATATTGGAGATGGTTTATTGGTGGATAAAAGTCGATTTATTATTTTTTGTCATTATTTTAAGCATTTTTTTTCATTAAACCTTTGATATTTGAGTTGCTGTTGCCTTGCAGCCCTGTCCTCCCCAACTTACAGCCTATGTTACCACGTGAACGACAAATAGTTTTCATACTCAAATGAACAATAACAAGCTTACAGGTTCCATTTAAAGGCAGAAAGTGTTTTACTTTTCTTAGTTTAGCATGGTAGGGTTAATTACCTCTGGACACAAGGCTAAATTTAAATCATGTTCAAGTTCATCCTGAGAGAGAAACATGAATGTGTCAATTAAATCTCGTGACAGTCTTACAAAAAGTGGTTTTCTTTTAGTGGCGACCTTGCAAACAGACCCTGACATCTATAGTTCAGAGCTGTTACCCTGGCTGAAAAGAGAATGGTAAAAGCTGCTCTGTTGTATTAGTAATAAGACTGGATTTTCTTTCTTTTTATTGGGGAAGAGGCTTGAGCGGCACCACCATCACTTCAGTGGGATGCTCGTGTTCCCCTTTGCTGGATGTTACTACATAATAACATTTTGTTAGTGTTGTATTCACAGTTAATTTTTATGTATGTTGCACTTTCAGTTCCAATACATGGACAAAGCCTTATGTTTAAATCAAACACTAAAATTATAAGGTATCTTTCTTTGTTCTTTTGCTATGTCTGTCATAACTGTGTCAAATTTTGATCATAAACCTGCCTCCAAGGATTTTTACAAAAGGCATTTTCTCTTTGCATGTTTGTTACCGAAAACTGTTTGGCATTGTCTAAACATTTAGCATGACACTAAAAATTCTATCATCACAATTCTAGAAGGTTTATTTTTCTTTATATGCCACCACAAGGTTATTGATAATAAATTAATATGATGCTACTTCAGATGCTTTGCGTCAGAGCACCATGGAAAGGTTTTGTCTGGTTCTTGTACTTTGTAGGAACTGGAGAACTTTGTTTGAAGAATCACTAAAGGACATTTTGTTCCTGTGTGGACGAGGTTGTGGACAGGGGTTTTGTCTTCTCTGACACAGAGTGTTTTCTCCATCAGGAGTAGGTGTCCAAGGCAGGAGGATAAGATAACAGCAGCAGGAAACCAGATCCAGCACGACGATTATCCAAGGTGTTTGTCCGACAGCTCACCTGCCCGACAGCCCTGGCCTGCCAAATGAGATGCTTGACGTTTCCATGGCTCTGTTGTTTACAGTGTGAGGTGTGAAAGGCTGCAGAGTCACAAACAAAACTGAGCTTGGATATTAGCATGTGAAAATAGCAAAATAGCTTTTTTTTTTCATTAAAAAACATACAACCTACCACTGAGCTGCTCCAATAAGGAAGCCATATCAGAGAATGTCAAGGTAAACACATCAGTCCTTTGAGTGGTCCTGTATAAAAGCTGTTGCTAATAAATAATTGTGTTCAGTCAAAAGTGTGTAAGGTTGGAGTGACCACTCTGCCATCACAAGATCATGTGATGAAGAAGATAACGACACTCATTTGGACTCGTTCTCTCCAGGAAGACAGTCGTAATGTTGCATTCAGTTGTTCTCATGAAAAGTAACAAACAGCTGTGACAGTTAACACACATTATTTATACTGATATGTAAAGTTGTATCACACTGAGGCTGCAATTGTGAGGAATGTTGAATATGTCATTTACATCATCAGCTTAGTTATCAGTTATTTTTTTGGCGTACTACATACCTGCAGTGTTGGTGGTTGGTTTCTACAGATCGGTTTTTCTGATTTTTGGCAGCTTCTTAAACACACACCAGACCTAGATTTTAGATTAGATTTTAGATTTCTAACTTTGTTCAATGAACAAATACATGTAAATGAGACACACTTGACCTGTTGGACCTGTTGTGTGATGCACAGAAAGGAAAGTCCCCCCAAGGTGTAATCTAATGATGCCAGGGACCTTTATTGATGTCATTGATTACCTCCGCCAAGGAGGTTATGTTTTTGTCTGGGTTTGTCTGTCTGTCTGTCTGTTGGTTTCCAAAATAACTCTAAAAGTTACAGACGGATTTTGATGAAATTTTCAGGGATTGTCCAGATGGGGGTAAGGAACAAATGATTAGATTTTGGAAGTGATCCAGATCACCGTCTGGATCCAGGAATGTTTTGAATGATTCTTTAACATTGGGAGATAGGACTATATGCCACATTTATGCATATGACTCCACCAAAAATGGTCAAGACACTGAAAAAAAACAGGACAAGTTTCTAACATGGTCTACAATATATCAAAGATTGATCCAGATAAAGGAAAAATTTCGGATAATATGATCCAGAATATGAGAAAATCTATGAAACTTGTATCATAAAAAAACAAATGAAGCTAGAAACATGCAACAGACATCTTTAAACAGCCACAACGCTGTGGAACTAATATTGATATAAATAAACACAAGACTAATACTAGTAATATCTTTGGTGGAAGTCACAATATGGAAGGAAATGTTGTGCTTGGGGGAGGTCTGTGCTCTCGGAGTGCCTTAGTTACACATGTGATTTTTGGATGACACACATTTCTAAGGTTGTGTTAAAACTAATCTTAAAAGTAACAAATAGCCAAGAAGAAGTGTGAAGAAAAAAGGTGCAACCACAAGGTTAAGGAAAGTCATCATGTGAAAAAAAGTCCACTTTACATGATGACACTGTTGTTGTTGTTATTGCTGAGTTTGTGTTGCTGTTGCCGTCGTGTCTGCCTGTTTGTTGTTGTTGTTGTTGTTGTTCCTGGTGGTGGAAGTAGGGCTGCTGCGGGTTGTCATGGTGATAAAAGAGTCACTGGTCAAACATTGATAAGTGTCTCCCTGTGACGCGCCATCACGCTGAACCCAGCAGCTCAGTCGACTAACGGCAGGTGAGCATCTCCTGTGAGTGCAGGACCGCGTTTGTGCTCGTGTCTGATGGGGATTCCGGTTTTTCCGGTCGGCTCCTCGGGTTTAAACCGCAGCAGGTGTGAGTCCGCTTCATTCTGAGCACCAGCAGCAGCAGCAGCAGCAGCAGGATGGCCTCCAATACTGCCACCATGGGTAACCTCCCCAGCGGGGTCGGAATATGCACAACCATCCCCGACATCCTCTACCTGCCAGAGCTGGTAAGAAACAGCATCTGTGGATCTTGTACACTAGAGAGGGACGTGTCTCTGTCAGGGATGTCTGCGTTCAGCTGTGCGCACGGTGCGGTCACTTTTACGCACGGATTACAATTCACATGTGGTGTATTTAATTACAAAACATCAGTCCAACTGATGTGTAGACTGACAGCTTACGCACTATTAGGAAAACATCTGTTTAGTCAGCACTAAAAAAAAATGTCAAGAAGTTAATATATACATTTTTACAATATATAGATATTTTTTTCTACTAAATTGCTACTAATGTATTATTAACGAACTTTTTTTAACAAATGTGGATGGGAAAAATAATATGAAATTTAATGCTTTCATAATATTTACTGCAGTCGATTATTTGAACCATGCACCATCAAGCTGTAGTCAAATATCAATGAGGTGTTCAGAGAATCAGATGTAAGGAAGTTGAACCTGCATTGGTTGATTCATTTGAATATTTTCTGTCACAGATTTACACTCAACCACTGACCCTTTCATTACCACAACAGAATTATACAATATTTGTACTTTTTTCAGCCCCAAAGTTAAAGATAAAGTAAGAAAAGGGGAATTGTGTGTGACAAACTTGTGGCTCCAAGACAGCTCAAACACAGCTAACTGTAATGAGTTTGTGGATGCTGGTGCCTTTAAGTTAAGGTTTGATTACATCTGTAGCGGATTTACTGTATTTTAAGATCCATGGACAAACAAAAACAAACACAAGAAAATATTTGTTATTCAGAGATGTCTATGTAATACATACAGTTAAGTAAGATAGAGTGAAACAAGTGAGATCTTTAACACCCAAAAGACTGAGTTCAAGTTAAAGAGAAAATAATAATTCTTGAAGCAAAACATTTACTTCGTTGGCTTGACCTACTGAAATTCAAGGGGAAATGGATAATTAATGTTCATGTAAATGTGTTGGGGGGAGAATAATCTTCCTACATCAACAATATTACAGCAACAGTAAGTTCAAGAAGCATGTCAGGGTCAGAGGTCACAGACAATAGACAGACTAGATATGATTCGTGCAGCGAGCCTACCTGTGAACAGATTGGAAAGAAAACACAAACTGATATGATAAAGTTTTCATGCAGCTGATTTAACATCAGGAGACATCAGCAGAGAGCAGGAATGCTGCAGGTATTCTCACGTGAACTCGTGCATTAACCGAAGCACACAGAAGCAGAGCGTGCGAACAGGTGGAGTCCGGCGGTGATGGCAGTCTGCGGAGGAGGGTCGAGCTCCATGAATAATGCAGCCTGTCAATCATTAGAGGTGTGGAGTGAATGAAGTCAGTGACGCCCTGTTCTCTGCGCTGAAGACTAAGCTGGAAATATGTGGTGAACAAAGTAATGGAAACACAAGCTGTGGTCACCTGTTTAATGTTTGAGTGCTGAGTAGAAAGAGAAGTCTGGGATTTGTTCAGAGGAATGAGTTGTGTTGTTCAGTCTTTTCATGCATCTCCTGCCTTCCTGCAGATCTTTGGCGGCCTGGTGTGGATCCTGGTCGCGTGCACCCTGGTGGTGCCGCAGAACCCTCAGGGCTGGGTCATGTTTGTCTCCGTCTTCTGCTTTGTCATGACTTTTATCTGGTTGCTGGTGTTCGCCTGTGGGGGGCATCACAACAAGGGCAGCTGGGCCGCAGCAGTAAGTCATCCACACATTTTAGCAAGTGATTTTTAAAAAAAAATTTTTACTGTTATACTACGAAATGTTTGGTCTGGAAGACTACACCTCACTACTGTTATAGTCTCTGAAGTTTACTCTTAACGTTCACTCTTCAGATTCTCCACCAGTTTGTAGATTGAAATCCAGAAGTGGACGAAGCAATGCAAAATTTTACAGAAAGTTCTCTCAAATGTTACTCAAGTAATTGTACAAGAGTACATATAAGGTAGTAAAGTTTATATACTGTAAAACAGTTGTCCCCAAACGGGGGGGGGGCGGGTACCGGTCCATGAGACATTTGTTACCGGGCTGCGCAGAAAGAATTAATGATTTATATAAATTCCGATGTATTGATCGTTATAGTCTGAAAGACGTTTTATTTTAAAAAACGACCGGATTCTCTCCGACTTATCTTTCGTCTGTGTCTCTTGACCATAGATTATATACAGTCTATGCTCTTAACACGTCGATACGCTTTTCTCGGTCACATGATCAAATACGTTAGCCAAGCAAATAAATCCGCAAACTAGCGAAAATGAGTAAAAGAAACCAAACGTCTTTTAAGAGCTTCTTTGCAAAGGGGAAACCTTTTTTTTTAGTTATTCGATCCTGTTATTTTATTTTTGCTGTATTTATCTGCCACACCTTGAAGGCCGGTCCTTGAAAATAATGCTGACGTCAAACTGGTCCGTGGTGCAAAAAAGGTTGGAGACCACTGCTGTAAAAAGTATAAAGCATTGTTTTAATCCTGTTGCTGAATATTCTTTTAGGTAGTTTAGGGTTTGTCTGAATCTTCAAAGAAGTATATGCAGTATGTGGAAGAATGGACTGGAAGGGTGACGTAGCATAATAAGCAAATCATAATATATGCTCAAATAAAACTTTTAGTACAGCACTTTACTAAGTTTAAATTACTTCCTTCTTGGCAGGTATTGAGTTCAGCTAATACCAAAAGCACAAATCACAGGCAAACCAGCTAAATAATAAGCAAAGTTTATTTTGTTATTTAAACTTGAAAAACAGATGAAATAAATTGAAACTCCAACTTACAGCTCCAGCTGCTCATACAGTGTGATTTTATCCTCTGCTGATTTTTAAATCCAACTGTATTTAATTCATATTTTACATTTGCACATAACAACCCTGAGTAGAAAAAAACATCTCAAAAGTGTTTTTTGCTTTCACTGAGTCAGTGAAATCAAATTTTAATAATACACGATGGAAACTTACTGAAAATAAATGATGGTGTGTATGAAGCGTGTGACTTCATCATCCACTGAAGGGTCTAGAAAGCAGAGATCTGTGTCGAACAATAAGGAAACTGTAACCTTCCTCACTAGCTGACAGAAGTGACACTAGTGTCATGTTTACTGATCAGATTTCTCCAAAACTACTCTGTGAATGAACTATAACATCATGACTGACCTATTTTTGACAGGATGTTTGTTTTGACTTCATACCAGTGTATCCAGTAAATGTTGCCGTCACTGTCAACAAGAAACATTTCATCTTCCTTCCCCGTCTGTTAGGACTTTGCATATCATGGCATCGCAGCCTTCTTCTACCTCAGTGCCTCAGTGGCCTTGGCCAAGGTGACCTTGGAGATGAAAGATGGGACCAACTTCCAAAATTACCAGCTGGACATCTCAGCAGTGGTGAGTCAGAAAATAGGAGATGGTAAAAATAATATAACAAAGCCATTTATAGACCTAAACTTACTAAAACTAACTGGTTGGAGTTTTTCTTTACAGCTCAAAAGACACTGGTATTAGCATGTCTATACAATGGTAGAAGAGGTACTAAGACTTTATTTCCCTTCATTTTCTGTAGCTGTTTTGTTTCTGTTAGTGAACATTTTGAGTCTTTGTGGTAGTTTTGTGTCTCTTATTAGTAATTTTTAATGTAGATGTATTGTGTTTCTTTGTAGACATTTTGTGTCTGTTGTACTCAGTGGACTCTCGAGTTCAGGGATTCCCAACCTGTGGTGCACCACCATGAGGTGGTGTGTGACATGAAAGGGGTAATGGCGGACTATGCAGAATTGATCAAAAACAGGGAAATTGTCAGGGGTGAAATCGAAAGTTAAAATCAGTCATGATAGTGAAAGAGGAAGAAGATAGGCAAGAGAAACAGGAGCTGAGTTGGAATAATCCACGGAGAAGAAGCCGAGCTGGTGACATAGATGGGTTTCTGTGCAACGTCATCACAGATATGCTCGTGCAGCCAGGGGGCAGAAAGCAGGACATTTTCAAGTCGAGTCCAGTAGATACTATGTAGTGGAAAAACACCAATTCTTTACAAGCAGAGTCAAGCAGCAAAAGCAAATTACACAGAGTTGTTGTGCTGTTAACTGCACAAACCAGCAAAAGAATGGATGGAAATTGTAGAACAGCTGGAGGGGAAGAAGAAGATGATGGCTCCAGGCCATTATGAGGGCGGATTGGGGTCCTGAAGGTCTGAAAGGCAGCAAGAGTCCATGCAGCGTCCATTTCATGTCTGGTATGTTTGTGTTTGCCAACGTGAGCTGGATAATGTGTGAGTCTGACCCTGCCATGCACATGCAGTTAGCGGTTAGGATGTGCCCAAGATTACTCTGCACGGACACCCAGGCATCAGAAGGTTTTGTCTTTAGTCCCTTTGTCTGGCTGGACAGGACACCTGTCCTCAAAGTGCAAAACCCTGAACCTGTGTCATAAAACCTTAAGTGAATTACACATGACCACAAACTGCGTAATTATATCCGTCTAAAGATTTATATGCACGCAGATTGTCCTTTGTGTACACACTGGTCTTGTGTATATGTCGGGCCTCATGATAAGTGGTCATTTGAATCTTTTATTGCTGGTGGAGGGTGTGGGTGTGTTGGTGGTGTGTTAGCTGTGTTGGGAAGTCGGAGGTGGTCTAAAAAGGTTGGGAACCGCTGCCGTAGGTGAACCACTGGTTTCAGTTGCTGCTGTTACTAGAAAAAAAACTGTTGAACTGTAAAGACAGAGGCTCATTGTTTCCCATTGTTTCCAGTCTTTATGCTAAACAAGGCTGCACCTTCGTAATTAACAGTTCACCTACAATATCAAGCTGCTCCTTTATCATTTCAGTGTATATGACAAATCCCAGTAGCTGGATTTGACAACTAGGTCTGTTGCATAGGCTGTTGTCAAGAAATTAATTCAGAAGATGAACAATCAAACATAATCTGTTTAGGAAAATACCAGCGTCTTAAATGTCTGACCTCAGAAACACATCATGACAGTTGTCATGAAGTTTTCTTTAATGGGTTAAATCTTGGAGATTTTGTTGACCTCTGCTCGGGCACCTCCATCCTCAAATGTCCTACTAATGTACTTTTTATCTTTTCAGGTTTTTTCATACGTGGCAACTTTACTTTACTTCATCCACACTATCCTGTCGGCCATCAGATGGAAATCTTTCTAGAAGTTTCTGTTCTGCAGAGCCTCACCAGAACAAGACTGAGTTTAATTCTTGTACATGAAGCCGTGGCGCACAGACATGAAGGGAAGGCTGAAGGTGATGGAGGTGGTTAGGGTTTTGTGTTGGCTTTTTCTCTCTGCTGGAGCAGGAAGCTGTGGAGCAACATCTGGATCTCCATCCGAGTGTCTCGGAGTGTCCAGCGATCTGACGCAGGACACGAACGGACAGTTGAGACCTGACAATTTGTGTCGCAGAGCTGCTATAGATCAACAGACAACAGACCACAGTGTCTGTGCTTCCATTACACACTGTAACGCTGAAGACGAGATTAAAACAATATGTAGACAGTTGTTTAAGCTGTAATCACAATACTTAATGGTACTTTTACTTAAGTCAATGTACAATTATCCTAAAGTAAAAACAGTACTGTATCACAAGTAAAAGTCCTGCATTAAGTCGTCATAGTTAAGGATCATCATCTAAATTACTGAAGCAAAATGAGAATTTATTTTGCAGAAAGTTTTAAGTGGGTCTCTTACTCCTCCTCTTCATCGAACAAATTCAGCTGATTAGAAGAAAAGTAAGAAGTGTCTGGTGTGGCTGTTTTTATATTTTTGTAAATTTCTCATAAGAAAATTTAATTAACTGTAGATCACAATTGTAATTTGAACCAAAAAAAAAGTTTTTTTTCTTGTTTTTTTTTTTATGTTAATCTTTATAATGGTAAGATCCATTTTGTAAATTTTTGAAATTACTGAATTCACTAAGAATGAATAAATGTGTTTGTTTTGAGACATCTGACAAATGTTTTTGGTTTATTTTATATTGGTGGGAGCAAACCGTTCACTGTTGAAGCATCTACAATGTTTTTTGTTCTAAAATAGAGATTTTTGGATTTTCTCACTCAGTTGCAAACATAGACTCTATATTAGATATGGCTGAAGTCAAAATGACTTCACATGTTGGTTTGTGGCTTTTAAAACCAGCAGTTTGAATGTCGCCATATTGGTTGCTTGGAGCCAAAAGTGCCCATATTTGGATATAAAGGGAAGCGTGAGGACGTGAAGGTCTGACCCTTGAACCTGAGGACACTGTCCAATAACTGTGGCTCAGGTGGGTCATCTATGAATTGCAAAGTTGTAGGTTTGGCTCCTTCGGTCTATATGTCCAAGTGTCCTACAGCAAGATACTGAACCTTACATTGCTCCCAATGGTGGATATCTATGCATGACAGCTCTGTAGCAATAAGTGTGTGAGTGTATGAGTGTGTGTGAATAGGTGAATGAGGGGCCATACCTTATAAAATGCTTTGAGACCTAAACAAAGATGAAAATGTGCTATATAAATGTACATCATTTACCATTTAACCATGTCCCTAAATATTCCTCTTTTTGAAGCCTAATATGTACCTAATGATAACATTTTCAGAGCCACCATCAGATCATTAATAAGAAGAGTTGACTTTAGCCAATTATTTGATGAGAAAAACTTGTTGATGGTGTATTTCATCATTAAAAAATGAGGATTTTTTTTACTGGAGGTCAATTTGAGCCATTGTTTTTTGGAGGCAACATCTAGTGACCATTAGTGGTATTGCACTTCTTTGTGCTGATACATTGGTCTCATTTTTGAGAACCACTTGCCTTGTCCATGTCTGTATACAGTTTCTGGTTGCAAAATTGAGAAAAAAACAACAACAACCAAACAAACAAAAAAAAAATCAAATAAAAAAACTATGAGAACACAGCTCATAGTCAGGGTTTGTTTCTAAGGGCATTTTAGTCTACATTTTATAACTACTGAAGCATCAGATCGCCTCCAAAACAACAACAACAACCTATCATACAAAACTAACTTCCAACCACAAAGACATGCAAATCAAGACTCCAAACCACCAGAAACTGAGACTTAAACCTCCACAAGCCACACACAGACTTAACACAAACATAAAGAGATGCAAAACAACCATACTCACAAAATGAGACCCAAATTAATCACATAAAGAATAAAACCAAAACAAAGCTGGTCAAACAGCTATAAAAGTATCAACTTTACCACAAATAGATACAAAGCAACTCTTAATAATAAATGCGAAACAACTGTAAAAAGATACAAAACAAGCAATGTGTTTTTTTTATTTTTCTCATTCTGGTTTGCTGTTCAGGACCCCGTTGAGTTATAATCTGGTTATTACTCCCTCTGAGTATCAAGCATATTTGTTGTGGGCATCAAGTGACAATTTAAATGTATGTTTAAATGTTCAAGCTGTGTGGTACGCGTTGGTCTGTTTCAATTATTGTCAGATTGATTAGGTATTGGGTATCAGATGACTCTACACCAAATGCTGAGAAGATGTCTCCATGGTAACTGGATACGTGCAAACAATTGACACTTGTGAATATTTCATTATCAGCGACATCAGGTGAAGCGGTGAGGGCAGAGAGTACAGAGGTCCCACACTACTAAACACTTCACAGAGGAGGACAGTCAGGTGGGCGGGGCACGTTGTCTGGTGAACATATGGATGACTTATTTCCAGGTGACACTCTGAGTCCATCTTCTGAAGATTGTTTGGAGGTGAAAGTGTG
>OOFC01018459.1:6804-26780 GCA_900323345.1 Pseudochromis fuscus
AGCACTGCAGCTCTCTAAACCCAACACGGATAATAACCCCACCCCCAACACAGTCGCTTCTCACTCCACAATACATGACTGAGGTATGTTTGAGGTGCTTGATGTAAGTATCTATCTGTATGCAGGAGAACAGAAAGAATTTTTCATGAGCTCCATGGCTTTCTTCACTCACATAAATTCTGTGAAGATTTGGTGAAGTTTCTTTTATGTATCTGGCCTCTGGTGGATACAGTAAAATGTCAGGTTTCAGTGCGCGGATCTTATTTCGAGGCCCTCGAGCTTTTTCTCAAACATGGAGAGGTCTGCCGTGTTTCTGACGCCTGGCACCGGTGGCACATACTCAGCTGCTGCACATCCTTTACTACAACAAACTTGTGCTTTCCCCAGAGAATATACAGTATCTTATCTGCATTGTATTCCTGCATAAATTCCCCCCCCACTCCATAACCTCCTCACAGAAGTGCTAGCTGTCAAAACACTAATGTTGTTTACTCCAGGTAGCTACACAAAACAACAGGATTCGCTTGATTGTAGCTTGAATTAAAGACGACTTAAACAAAAATGTGAAGAAAATAATTTTTAATTTAATTTGAAGGACATTACAAAGAGTGATCAAGTGCAGCTATCTCTATGTTTTTATTATTAAACTATGAAGTCAAACAGCATTTTTTAACCCTTGAAAAATAATAAAACTGGCAGAGGAAACCATTCAGAATCAGCACTGTTGTGACTCCTATTAATAACACATACGAGCCAACAGTGGAGGGTCAAGGTTTCAGAAGGCAGTGTTTCACATCCATGGGAATCCTTCAGCCTCATATCGATTGTCTGTCCAAGGAAAACTGTCTTATCCACGGCTTGCTCCCCTGAAACACCTTACTGCTCATTATAATTCATCAGCGATTTCCTCTTAACACCCCACTCAATCCACCTACCCACCCACCCAACACACACACACACACACACACATAGAGGTTTTTTCCTTACCAATAAATCCATTAATAATGCATTGGTTCAATAGACACACCAAACCTGTACTTTCTCCCATCTTTTGTCTGCTCTTACTTTTCTTCCCTTATTATTGCAATATCTTTCCTGTAACTTTTGGAAAGGAAATATTAGGAGTAGATAATCACTGCAAAACACATGATTTACAGTCACTTTATATAATCATATTTTGATATATTTTTTCCAGAAACATGCATTTTGTGTAACACTTTCCATGTGTTTTTTGTGTGTCTGCCCTGCAGGTCGCCTGCATGCAGCTGATCAATGCTCTGGTCACCTCCCCCGATGACCTGGACTTCCGGATACATCTCCGCAATGAGTTTTTAAGATGTGGCCTCAAGAAGATCCTTCCTGTAAGCTACCAAAATATCAGATAACACATGGTTTACTTGCATTAGGAAATGATTGGCTCCTGACCCAAATACTTGTTTTTTTCCTGTGAATAAAATAAATTAGTCAGTTTAAGACAGTTCAGTCAAACTCTGGGTCATAAACCTATCATTGTATTGCTTTGGTAGTTCCTTTCTCTTTATTTGCTATTACTGGAAACACGATGTCTTATTTGTCACAGGGCCAAATTTTGTCAGATGAATGTTTTTATGCATTTGTGTTCAGACAACAATTCAGACGAATCCAGATGTAAAAATTGGATCCTTTTCATTATTTTTGAGGAGCTGGAGTTAGTTTCTGACATAAAATCACAAATTCACACCTGCCACATCACACAAAGGACATAAATTAGATAAATATTTATTGTTATTAATTTAGTAAGTAGTAGTAGAAGCTGCTGCCAAGTGTGATGCAGTGCTAGCACCTCATCACACCGGCATCATTACCAGCAACCTTAGACATCTTCACATGAGCCGAAGGCAAACGAGCTCCAACTCATCACTCAAACTCTCATTTGTCGCAAGTGGGGTGAACATGTCACGGAGCCAGTTGTTAATAAGTCATCCCAGCTGCTCCTGTTGATTATTACTGTCATTACTTTAATTATCTTCAATTCTGCCCCCTGATATGAAAGCGTCTCAGTGTACAGTCATTTATGAATGCCACATTTACTGCTTTTAATGCTGACATTCAGACTGACACTCTTTCATCTAATTATGAGTTATGCTCCGGAGTCACTGTAGCTGTTGGCAAAGAAATAGTGAACTCAACTATAAAAGAAAAAGCACCACTTGTTTTGTTCTTATAGTCCTTGACGCATGTATTTGGCTCTCCTCCTCCTCTCCTCCCTCCCTCCCTCCCTGTTTTTTGTGCCATTGTGCACCTCCGAACCAGCGTTGCTCGCTGAAGACAGATGGTGCACCCAAAAAAACGGTTCAGGGTGATTGATACCTGCAGAAATTGGGTTACATTTGGCCCCGTCTCCGTCTGTAAACTCCACTGCCGGTGATTCATAGAGAAGTGGTAAAGAGCACCCGTGTAGCCCCTTGTGGCTGGAACAGGTGTGCAGGAATCGGTACTGTCTGGGATACTTACTGAGTGGGTTCAGGGCATCTCAGTTCCCAGTTTTCTGCACAGCTGTAACAGGGCAACTAATGTTCTGTTTCTACAGATTTTCAGAATAGATCTAGTTAACAGTAACTTATAAATGTCTGACTTAACACTGGAGTAGTAAATTGTTACAAGCCATGGCCTATAAAACTTGCAGCACATTCTCAACTCTCTACTGCATGTTGGACCCATTGTAGGAGCTGAAAGAGACAGAGGAGCTCGACATCCAGCTGAGGGTGTTCAATGAGAACAAGGAGGAGGACTCCATCGAGCTGTCCCATCGCCTGGAAGACATCCGCGCTGAGATGGAATATCCTTTTTTCCTCCCTGTGTGTGAATATACAGATGAATAGGTCTGCTAGAACTAACAGAGGAGGATGAGTGTATATTGTGAGTTTGGCCAAGCTTTACAGGCTAAAGCCTCTCATGGCATTGTTCATTAGAGAAGGATTAGAGGAGCCAGAGCACAATATCCAGCTCCATCTCCGGCCAGGTATACTAGGTAAATAGCCCTGTCATCTTAACCTCTGACCTCTTCTTATTTACTCTCCTCCTCTCCATCTCCTCTCCTCTTCACGAGGGCTGTAGTAAGACTGAAGAGGCGGATGTGATATAGGACTGTGCTGTTGTCTCTTCGTATTGCTTTGCATTCAGCGACATCAATTAATGTTTTAATGCTAACTGATCATATACAGGTTGTGTTGAAGTTTTTTTTTTCTGTTTGAGTCACGTTTTATTTCTTTGTTCCAATTTAGAAAGGTGAGTTTTGACCTCTAGCTCTCCACAAATGTCAATTCAGCTCCAAACATTCAGAGCAGAAGTTAATAAGGTGAGCAGTAATTTAGTCCCAAGTTGGAAACTTCTTCAAGCATCCCTGGGAAGAGCCCTTTAATAATTCACAAATCTTCTCTGAGGCTATGTCTGAATGGCTGACATTGTGAGCCAGGCAAACCAGACTGTGACATTGTTATGCAGATGTTCATTCCCACAACCTTTTTCTTCCACCAAATCCCACAGTTCTAGTTCGGGCACAAAGTGCTGCTGTGACTGACAGTTGCTGTTGACATATGTAGGTGAGGGGGAGGGAGGTTGTGTTTGTGTGTGTGGAGAGAAGATGGAGAGGGGAAAAAAAAGTGCACCTGGATTAATGATGTGCTTGAGCAGGTTCACAAATGAGAGGGCCCAATGTTTGTTTCCAAGGACAATGTGGTATTGATCTGTGAGGTATGAGCATGATCCGAATGCCTAGGCTACCCTTTGTCCTTTCTCCCTGCACAGTGCCCCCACACACACATACACACACACACACATATGCAAGCACACACAGGTGTATGTGCGTGATATCATCCAGGTAGTGCTTCTACTACCCGAACATTGCATATGTGTCGTGTTTCTCGCAGCAGTTTCATGAATATTAACCTGAAGTGGCTCGTCTCCTCTGTGTCCGGCCCAGGTCCAGGTGCCGAGGAGGTGACTCCAGGCCTCTGATGAATATTAATGAGCTGTGGAATGGTGATTGATTGACCCCACCACTGACTGGCCTACATCGCACTCGACTGCCACTCATGTTTATTCATTATTTGGAGAGAGAGTGTAAAGAGAGAGGGAGGTAGAGAGTGAGGTAGGGAGCGCAGAGTGGGGGGTGGGGGGGTTGCCACTGAATAGATTGGCATTTTACATTAGGTTTATGTCTGCAGTTTAGTGATAGATGGAGCTAGTTGGATACTTTCCCAGTGTGAGCTCCTTCTCATGTCCTCTCAAATGCAGCTGTGGTGAGGCTATAATTGAATCTCACAGGATTGGTAATTCTCCCAGGCTTCATATTCAGCTAATGCAGGGGAAGGGAAATGATACTTTAGAGGAGCCTGTATTCCCATCCCTGTTTCTCTAAAAAAAAAAATTTGATATGGGATAGGAGTTTAATTACAGACATTGTTGAAATTAATCGGAAAAGTGTCGAACAGTATTTAAAAGAATTGATCTGCTCCAGTTGCAGCGTCTGCAGATTGTTTCGTATTGATGATCGCAAGCAGCTCATCCACCTAAAGATCATGAATCAGTTTTTTCATGTGCGTTCAACAGACGTCTTGGTGAAAGCAGACGGGAGGGGGATTCACAACATATGGTGCCACCGTGTTGCAAACGCTACTTGATAGCTTTCAGTCAGTATGTTGCTCTGTGTAAATATTTTAACGCACATTGTCAAAAAATCCACATTTCATGTTAGGATGGCAATTAGGTTTTCATCTCTGCAAGCTTAGCAGTGCACTGTCTCCTTAGTCGACTTTTTTGCTGCATGTGTGCACATATATGAGAAGCTTATTCCACTTTCTTAAGACAAGATGAGTGTCCATGGGGAAATCCTCCTTTCCCGAGCAAACAACGTAAATAGACGGCAAATCATTCATTTTCCTCACTCCTGTACTTCACAGAGCTACACTTTCAGAGCACTACTCTCAGTTCGAGAAACACATTTAATATATTAATAGAAACAGAAATGTAGTATTTTATTGTAATTTGATATTACAGAGAATCATCCATTAACAAAAAAGTTAAATTTTGAAATGCCTGTACATGCCCAACTTTTCCTACACTGTCTTTATTGAGTCAAGGATTTTAATCTTGGACATGTGGTTCTTCTTTGAATAGTAATAACAATAACCAACAAATCCTTTTTAAAATAAACCCATAGTTATAATACAGTATAATATATATATATTTTTTACCACATTATAAAACTACAGTCTGATTTAACATCTTTTTTAGATGTCAAGCCCATCATTACTTCCTCCGGGTGAAGGCAAACTCGAGACATATAATCAATAGCTTTTGCACATTTAATACGGTGAATTTTTGCTCCTCAGTACATGTCAGTTTCAATCTGGGAGCTGAACCTCAGCCATATTATTGCCCTGTGAATGATTGAATCCCTCCCCAACATTCTCGGTTCAAACATTCAAACCAGTGAGTTTTTTTTTTAATTCATGTAATTAATTTCCTGTATCTTGAAAGGTCTGGAGTGACAGGTAAACCAGAGGGAGCATTCTTCATTGCCAATCCCCCTTCCTCAAGTTCGCTGTTTACACTGTTTTAGCTCCCCGGAGAGAGACGAGATAAGAGGAATCACATCTCTGTTTGCTTTTGCACAATGATACCTGTCAGAAAACTTGAGTTGAGGAACCGGGGAAAATAAATAGTTCTAATAGAAGTGAGGAGTAATGAAAAATTGAAATGTTTACAGGGGTTGGATGCACCCGAACAATGAACTCTCAATAAGCTGACCTTAATAGTTTCCTGGATTAACTTTGAAAACTAAAATGTGACAGTGCAATAAAGTTGTTTTCCTTAACTTTTCTCCTGCACCGATATGAATGAGGTGTACCACCTTCTGTACAACATGGTGAAAGACACTGGGTCAGAGGCATACTTCCTATCAATCCTTCAGCACCTATTGCTCATCAGGAACGACTATTACATCAGGTAAGCTCTGTGGGGTTTTTGCATCCACTGGCCTTGTATTGACCGATGACCTTGTGATGCTTGCTGTCAGTCTTCTTCTTTATCTGGGTTCTTTGTTTTTTTTTTTTTTACTTTAGACAGAAAAGTCAGCTCAATTTTTTCCAAAATGACAAAATCTGTTTTGGTTTAACCATCATATTTTAAAATGTAAAAGCCATGCTGAAATTTGCCATGAGATGATACATTTTTCCAAACTGTAAAAACAAAATGCAAAATTGAACTAGAGTGTTTTTAATTTGGTCCATCAAGGACTTGATTAATTATTTTGAGATAGATATAGAGAGAGGGGAGTACTCAAGGAACAAATGATTAACCAACTTGATTATGCCTCGGTGGAGATTTGTGCTCTCTGAATTTTTTCTAGTCTAAAACTCCTTATGAGATTATTAGTTTACAGAGACAAACAAGTAAAGATGAAAACAAAGTTTCAAAAAAGGTATGTAGTGTGTAGTTTACTATTTTTAAGTCTGTTGATCCAAACATAGCTTATCAATGTACCACTCTTTGAAGTGCTGCGCTGCAGAGTGAATATAAGCTTGTAGCTGCTGTTAATTTGCAGCATATGAATGATTATTGCTGCAGTCACTCTGTAACAAAATGCTGTGTATAACTCTCTTTTATGTTAAACACTGAAGTAAAAAAACTTTAAACGGATATCATTTTGTTGTTAGGAATTATTAAACAATCCTAAACTGTACGATCTGCTCTGTGATTTACCTTTGAAGAGCAAATATGTCAGTAACAGGAAAGAAAGGTCGCCACTCTCCTGAATTGAGCGACACTGATGAATTCACTGCTGTGTCAGACCTTTTCTCCAGAAATAAGACTTAAAAAAAAGGAAGTTGGAAGATGAAGGGAGGATGGGAGGAGGAAGATGAATTTACCATAGACAAGTTGCTGTTCCCTTGGAGTTATGAATTATGTATTCTTCATCTATTCAGAGGAAGTGGGAAATAGAATTCACATTAACCATCTAGTATCACCGTGTCCACCTCAGCTCCGGTGTCCACACACGCCTCTGTAAGCCGGCAATAAGAAGGGATCAGTACCGGTGCTCATAAAAAACTGATGGTCTCTTGAAAGATGTGTTTTTGATTTTTTTTCCTCTTCCTCCAGCCTTCATAACAAATGCAAGGAGAAACTCGTACACGTGCACACAAATATTAACACTGGAAATGCATTATGACTGAGGCATTTTATCCCCCATACATCACTGCTGTGGAATTAGGATGATGGAAGATGCAGTACTACAGCGCATGCAGCTATTTCCAATAGATACTATCTGTCTTTTTTTTCAGTCTCTGCCCATAAAGTTACCAGCTTTTCAGGTTGTTGGTAAGATTGGGTGAGTTTGAAATAATGTAGCATACTATATAATATTTTCACAAACAAAAAACAAAGTGGTGCAGTGGTTTTGTACTGTCGCCTTACAGCAACAAGGTTCTGGGTTTGAATCTCAGCTCGGGCCTTTCTGTGTGGTGCATGTCCTCCCTGTGCATGTGTGGGTGTCCTCCCACAGTCAGGACATGCTTGTTAGGTGAAGTGATCAGTCTGAATTAACCATAGGTGTGAGTGTGAGCATGGACGTTTGTCTGTCTTTGTGTGTTAAGCCCTGGAGACCTGTCCAGGTGGACCCCTCCTCTTGCCTGTAGCCAGCTGGGATAGGCTCCAGCAAACTTCTGCAAGCTAATTGGATAATTTATATATCTAATGGAACAGAAGATGAATGAATGAAACAAAAAAAACAGATTGGGAGGTCAGAGGGTGTTATGGCAGTCCATCATTTAATAGTGGCAGTCCTAGGTAGTGTTGTATAAAGGTTTGACGTTGTGATCAAAGGAATACATTTGTGCTATAATATTCTATCTGAAGTAAGAGATAAAGTGGTTTTGTATTCATTAGAATTGATAGCACACTTGGTACCTTGATTCTTTTGTCAAACAATAACATTAAACGATAATTCATTAAATATTATAATTAGTATTCTAATAATAAGACAGTCTATAGCGGGTAGCTGCTCTGTCTACTGTAATTCCTCCAAACACAACATTAGTTGTTTTTCTCCCCTCCGGGGCTTGGTTTATTTTTGATAATTAATCTCTCACTGCAAGCCTAATGAATGGGAGCACATCAAACCCACCCAGTAAATATAGAGCAGATCTGCTCTTTTGGAGCCTGGCGATATGGGGATTACACTGGTTATGTGGAGCAGAGCTGGATCAAGTGGCTGGGGCTGTGCTGAACTGCGAGCTATCACTGGAAGAAATGAAGGTGCCAAAGTAAAAGAAGAGGTGGGGAATGATACAGGGGACATATGCTTGCTTCTGGAGCCCAGCCCTGCCCACTGTGGAGGGGCCTGACAGTTCTGGGTCACTCTCTCCCTCTCTAGTTATCTCCACCCATCCCCTATCTGCTCGGTGGCGGCGGAGGATGGAGGACGGAGGGAAAATAGGGCGGCTTATTGAGATAATAATGTGGTGTACATTGGTGACAGTTGTAAGCCGAGTGCCACAGTGCTTAAGCCATGCAGGGCGATGCGTGAGCTCTCACTAGCTTGTTCCAGTCATGAGTGGGCGAATCCACCAGCTCAGGCTTAATGTATGGCATTTCATGCTTTCAAAACAGTGCACCTAAATGCTGATTTATTCTTATTTGCTTTGGCTCTGAATTTTGTGCTCTTTCATATTTCTGTTCATAACATGATATGGTCTGTCCACCCACAAGGTATCATCAGAACATAGCCTTTGAATTTATGGCAACAGTGAGAGTTAAAGCCTTGGAAAGAAACTTCTCTCCGTTTAATGTTTGATGATAACAAAGTGTTCTTTACCACATGTGCTACCTATATGTGGATTATGTAGCTTTATTTGGACAAAATTAACCCACCTGGCAACACACACTTTGTTCATAGTTCTGCCTGCTAAAATCAATTATGACATTTTAGTAACGTTAATGCTCCTTCCTCTTAATGCTTTCATGCAGAGCCATCAGACAGGCAGGCTTTGATCAGACTTTGAGTTCCTTATCTGGATCAAAGTTGTCATGAAATCTCAGGCTTTCGGGCATCTCTGATTTTCAATTTATTCATTATATAAATCAATTGGACAATCTCAGGAGGCTAAAAATAACTCCGGCATATTTACCATTCGGGGATTTGTGGATCTTCCAGAGTTGACTTTGTCATCTTCCTGGTATAAAATTATACGGCTTAACAAGAGTTGGCAAAGATGCGATTGTTTTCTAAAATAAGAACAGAATTTATGTAAATTAAAGGACCATCAGCTGCTTTTAAAAGCAGTGTTGCTCTATGTATTTGTACTTTGTAATGCATAAAGGAACACAGCTTTGATTCTGTGCCCACTGAGAATCTGTTTGCTATTTAAAAAGCAGATGAAAAGAGTTGATATGATTATTGAGTCAGAAGGCTGTCCATTCTCCAGCTGTTAATGCTCGATTCCTCCTACTAGTAATGTATTTATTCTGCTCCACCCTGATGCTAGGTTTTCAGTCCCATCCACACAAATTAATTCAATTATAGCAATCAAATCGTCACACCCACATGTAATTTTGCATTGAATAGGTTTGTTGGTTTGATTTTTTCTTATTTTTAAGCACATCTTTTTGAGCATCATCAGTTTTTTTTAGCAGAAGAATGTGTTTCTGCTGAGAATTGAAACATCAACTTCTGGTCCACGTCATGCTTAGAAAATAATTATTTCTCGGTTTGGTGCTCAGCTTAACCTGGCACTGTATTTGCTAAATGTCACTTGCAATTAAAGTTGATAATGTTACAGAGAAAAGGTCACATACCAACCTGTGTGGTGGAATTGGACTCTTGGGCTGATTCACACACCCTGCCTGACACCGCCAGGCTCTCAGTCACACTCCTAACTGGCTGACATGTTTTCCCGGTCATTGTGCTTTCAATTACACACATTACACTGATTAGATTTACATTTCAGTTTTTATGGTTGCTCTAATTGGCAAAGATGATTGCAAATTATGCAAGAGGGCAAGCGTAGCCTCGGCTACCGTCAGTCACCTTGAAATGGACAGACTAACACATACTTGGGTTCTGTGTACCTATTAATCTGCTAATTTCATGATAGGGGTGAAGCAAGTGATCAAATTTAATAGGGTGCCTATTTTTTCCAGCAGCACCCTTTCTGACATGGCATTTTGTGACCTCTAGCTTGGATAAGAGAATCATTTGTGGTTAATTAGCCTTGTAGAGTTTGTGTCGCTTGTATCTTTCTGTGGCTTGTCTAATTGTTCTGCTTTGTTTCCTGACCCTTCAGGCCGCAGTATTACAAGGTTATAGAGGAGTGTGTGTCTCAGGTGGTCCTGCATCGCAACGGGATGGACCCCGACTTTGGCTACAGTAAAAGATTGGACGTGGACTTCACCCAACTGATCGGTAACTTGGAGCTGCTTCATAATTGCTTTTACTTAATTGCTTTATAATGTCACCTGTTTTTACCTCCAACAAAGAGGTTATGTTTTCCCATGCATTGCTTTGTTTGTCTGTTCACAACATCAAGCAACAACTTCTTAACAGGTCTTGGTGAAATGTTTTCATTTTTTTATTCATTTATTTATGTTTTGAGGAACAAATTAATACACTCAGGGAAGATGGGATCCTGTCGGGGAAAAAAATCATATCTGAATTTCCAGAAAATCCCTATTTCCTATAATAAATAAAATCAAATTTCATCCCATCTTAATGGATTTTGTTGGAATTCTGCACACACTATAGGATGGTGTTATCTAAAATCTGAGACAATTTTGTGAAGATCTAGTTTTATTTGTGAGCACAGATGATCAGGAACATGAACATGGTGGAGATTTATGCTCTCAGAGAGAACCTCATATACCAAAATCATCTCCCACTATATTGTTTTTCTCTTCAAATGATTATTTTCTTATTATTCTTAAGGAGGTATATCAGTAATATACAAACTTTGACACATCTCAGTCCTCCTCATTATCCTCCCATCTCCCTCTGAGATTCCTCAATCCCACATCTCCAGTGACTTGACATTAAATGGGGCCATCTAATTACTAATGAATAATGCATTTGATTTGGTGAAAATGAATTCAGTTTATTCTGAATAATTTTTAAATGTTTCCCTCAGTCAGAGCTGTGTTTCTAGAATAATAGAGAAAACATTTATTTGCACAGCATTACTAATGGGGGATTTTTTTTCAAACAGAGAAAAGAAATAAATAACACCACTTTGTCTCTCTCAACTGTGTCAGTAACAGTTCTGTAACTTGCCAACAAAGGGTCATTAAAAGTTTCTAAGTCTATCCACAGAGGACTGATGTAGTATTAAATAAGTTTTCTCACTCGCTTTACTGAGGTTTAATCAGCTGATTTAAAAAAAAAAAAAAAAAGAAAAGAAACTTTCAACATTGTGCTTTGTTAAATTCACATCCATGGGGATTTTGAAAGGTGGCTTTCCACTGTCACTGTCACTATTTTTTTTTTTTTCCACATTCACATTATTTTCAGTCGGAAAATGTGTGTGATCTAACAATAATTTACACTTAAAAATAACACATGCACTTTTTTCATGGTAGCTGCAAAATTAGAAATGTATTCAAGTAAAATTAAGAAAGTGAAACACCCAGAACATCAGTAAAACCACAATCTAAAAAAAAAAACTAAGGTAGAAAAACATTAGATCTTGAGGCTCTGAGTAGTTTTTCTTTCATTCAGCACATACACACTTAAGCAACCAGTAACAACTCAGTTTGTAGGTTGTGATTCTTGT
The DNA here is from genome assembly GCA_900323345.1 of Pseudochromis fuscus. Taxonomy (NCBI): domain Eukaryota; kingdom Metazoa; phylum Chordata; class Actinopteri; family Pseudochromidae; genus Pseudochromis; species Pseudochromis fuscus. The sequence continues at coordinate 18,609 of OOFC01018459.1, forward strand.
TAAAAGATGCCTCTCTTACTTAAGAAAAGGTGAGAAGAGAAGTGCAAGAGAATCAAATCTGCTAAAGGGAGAAGTGCACAGTCTTACTGATTTCCCTTTATGTGAGTGTAATTATTGAACATAACACGAGGACACTTTCCTGTCTTGTTTCTTCTACACAAGGTCAACACAACAATCCTATCAGTTGCCAAAGCAGCCAGCATTCACCACCTTTCATGAAAAATAATCTATGTAGTTCATACTGCAATAAGCTTTTCATTAGTCTTTGAAGTCAGACACATACAAAAATACACTAAAAGACGTATATCATCTGAAATGGATGGCTAGATATTTTGAATAGCTTGTTGTCATAGCCTGGTGAACCTTGAAGTCCTAAGTTAACCGACTCCTCTGGGAAGCAGCGAAGTGCTAGTTTTCTCATAACACGCTTGGCATTTTTAAGCGTAATGAAAGCCAACCATGATTTGTGACATTCTCAAGACATCAACACCTCACAGAGCTAACAGGGTTTTGAAGCTAGAAATAGAATCATAGCAGCGCTTTGAAAACAAGATACAGGTCTAATTGTAAATCTCACATGAGCAGCTAATGATGCACATTGCACCCGGAGAATCCCTTTGAAGTGTAATGTGACTGTGGCCGTCTTGTCTTTGCAGATCAGTGTGTGGATAAAGCCAAAGTTGAGGAGAGTGAGCAGAAGGCGGCGGAGTTCTCCAAAAAGGTGAGGCATTAATCACTCCAGCAGCCCCCCTTGGTTGGCCAGCTCCCATCAGGAAAGTTTTTTCTTCCTCGGAGCTCCCAGACAAGCTATTGATTTTCCATGCCCTGATCAATAGCTGGCTGTGACGCTACATGATCCGTATCAGCATTACAAGAATCAATGGCGATGTTCTGATGTATACTTATTTGTGCACATTGCCGGGGCAGAGTTAAGTTATATGCAGACTCTTTTGATGCAGTTCTGCATTTTAAGCTGGCCCTGTGTGGGCCTCTCACTTTACTTTCATTTTCTTGGATCTAATTCACTTACTTTCTTGATTAATTGATAATCCTTGTATTCATATGAGAGAATCTAAAACCTCCAGCGCATTGTTTTTGGCTTTAAAATGTATTTCACGGAGGCTCATTACCGCTGTCTGACGACACCACTGGGGGTCCTGGGAATGTTTTTTTCTTAAGAGTTGTGTCCCGCCATCGCGCCGTGCACCCTGCTGGGCCGGTGAAATCATCGTAGCGACGTGGCTTGGTTTCTGCAAAGGTTAGATCCATCAACATACATGAAAGCCAGACCTGAAACAAAGACAAAGGACAACAGGGCTCTAGGGCCACAAGGGCTATGAATAGAAATCGGTCAGAGAGTGTAAGACAGTGTGTTTTGGTGTCTGTTGATGTGCCCCGTGGCCAGTCTCTGGAGACGCCCTGCCGCTCACCAACCTGTGTGTGTGTTTACATCTGCGTACACGTGTTTGTCGTCCACGCATAAACGGAGCTGTATCTCTTTTTCTTGCAGTTTGATGAGGAGTTCAGTGCCCGGCAGGAGGCCCAGGCCGATTCTCAAAAGAAGGAAGAGAGAATCAAAGAGTTGGAGGGGAAGATCCAGACCCTGGAGTCCCAGGTAAATCCATAAAGACAAATCCCACTACTCTACAAAACAGTGTAGCGTTCCCTGGAGATTTTTATTTGCTACATTTCCCAAAAAAGCAGGAGGAAGAAGATAGTTAAAAATGTAATGTCTAGAGGGAATTTTAATCAGTTTTCTAAATCAAACACTGACTCTCATTCAAATGAAAATGTTTGTCTTAAAATGATAGCTTCCAGAAGTGACGGCGCCACTTGAAAAAGGTTTGATTGGGTCAGAAGGATACCTTTCCGCTCCACTTATAGATGTGAAGCTGCTGTAAGTGGGAGTTATCATCCATGCAAGAACATTTGATTTAATAAAGGGTCAATCTCCTTCTTAAGTTGTAGCTCTTTATATGGGCGAATTGCTCTATTGAAGCTTTTCCTATGAAATTCTATCATCACAGAGATGGATTGCGTTTCTTTTTTTGGCCTCTACATCATTTCTTCCCAGGCAAAACCCTCCATTTTGAGCACAGAAAATGACTGCTATTTCCCCCTTAACCCAATTTCAAACACTTTAGTACTACCTTGGGACAAAAGGGCAGTTTGCCTCCCTGCTTAGGGAATTTAATATAAACCAGCGCTGAAAGATGGTATAGCTACATCCATATCGGAGATGGCTTTTTCTTTCAGACATTCATCTCTTGTTGCTTATGTTGGCACTTAGCATTTGATAAACTGCACTGCATATGTGGTCCAAGAATCACTGAGAGAGAGTTTTCACAACTACTTCAGCCCTGTAGGAAATCATATTCTGTCCACTGCAAATGCTGTTATGTAGCTGGGGGCTCGGCTGTCGTCCTGGCCGAAGTGGTTTTAAAACTGCATCTGTGTGTAGGCCTCACTCGTACACTTGATATGATCGTGTGCTGTGTCACCGCTCAAACTGGTTCATCACTCACTGTTTTTCCTCAGTGCTGCACGCCCAAATTATTATGACCATCAGAATCCAACCCTCCATCTTTTTCCACCCTTGCTCTCTCTCTGTCTTTGCATCAGGTTGTGTTAACCCTCTTTCCCTTGTTGGACCTTTTTATGTTGTGTTTCCAAGTGTTTTCTTCACTATAACATACCTTCCCCTTCCCCTCCCCTGGCAGCCATGTGTCTTTTGAAGACTGCCTGACTGTGGTGCATTAACGGGTAGTGTAGAGCAGAGGAGCCCCGGAGAGTCCAAATCTCTCTTCCTCTGTTTGTCTGAAGGCTCCTTCAAAGAGCGGCTGCTGCTGGAGAGCCGGACATCAACCGACATTAACCTCAGAAGGGAAACATGTAATTTGTTTGGAAGAAACTTGGATAAATGTGAACATGAGGACTTTCAAATATCAGCTCTTCTATCAACTAGAACTTATAGATGGAGTTCATACAATATTTGTACAACAGGATTGGATTATTATTACTGAACAGAAATAACTTTTATTTTGAATGTGAATTCATTTAAGTCTTGCAGGTTTTAAAGTGCAGTTAAATGTCACATTTTAATTAATTTAATTTGAATGATAATGATTTAATGAGTTCATATGGAGGTTGTGTGCACTCAAGGTTAATCTTCTAATATTTGTTAAGGTGTTTATGTAGACGTATCCTGGCCGCCTTAAGCAGTGAACCCACCAACTGTTATCCTCTCACAGTTGTAACTGCTGCTTCAGGAAGGCCAGGCTGTAAGTGTGTGTTTCTGCGTTTGACACACTACTGTAGGAAAGCCATTAACTGTACGAGTGCAGAACCTTTAAATCGCTGTGAGGACGCGCATTCAGTTTGTCCATCAAAGCAGCTGTGCCATCGCTGTCGATTTGGTGAATATGAATGAAGTGGGAGCTAACCCTAACCTTTCATCTCCGAGACTGAATTCCTGTCAGATATTAAAACACATGCACGCCTGAGTCACTTCTCTTCACCTTGTTTGTGAACCAGCACATTTAATGAGAGTCTTTCTCCGGGAACTTTGGCATTGTAACAAGCAGCCTGTTTGATGTGTCTGTTTGATTATCTCCCAATTGAGTTGAGTGGAGGTTCTGCTTGTAAACATCAACAAAGGACATTGAAATCACAACAGAGTGGAACTCATCCACCCTTCCCCAGACCTTTTGCTTGCAACCATTCAAGGCAAAAAGGAAGCTATTCATCGAATTGGCTCTGGATGTGATGAATAATGTAGTACTGCAGTGGTACACTGGAACACTCTGCGCCATCCCATTAATAGGTTTTAATAACCTGGCGGTCTTGTAGCTGACCCAGCATGGCCTCAACAGGAGCTGGAGGTGTAGTCGACCACTTTTTCTGTCTTTTACTGCCAGGCTGCCGTCTACTCTGGCTCCCTATACAATTCCACTCAATTGATAATGACAGCAGAATTTAAAATGTAGCAACTATTATGTGGTCTTCAGTCAAAAATGCAAAATCAGATTCATTGTCATTCAATTATGTCACACCTGTTGTATCCTACATGACCAGTTTTTCTTTAAATAGGAACAGAGAAACTGGACTTGTTAGAAAGCAGGACAGTCTATACCTGCTGAAAATCTCCCTTACTTGTTCTTTAAAACTTAGATATCACAAAGCCTCTAACTTTTAATCCCCCGGGATGAAGTGTAAAATGTCTCTTTGCTTTAAATATTGAACCTTACTACCATTTCTTTAAGATTCTTGCAAAATGAAAGTTCTTCTTAAGCCACCCACCTAAAAGTTTCCATCTTCTTTTCCATTATACACATTAAATATTTAGTTCTCCACAGTCCATACTGAGAGGTGTTCTTTAAGAATGACTCCATAAAAATACTGAGTTTCAGTTGCTGTGGAGCATGTTCCCATCCTCCTCCTTTTTTTTTTTTTCTTTTCTTTTGGCAAGGTTGCACACAGTGAAATATCAAAGCAAAATGGGTACATTTCTAAAACAAAGACTGCACAGTGAAATCAATGGCCATCACACATCTAAGATTGTTGAGTTGAAATGTATTTTGTGATGCCAGAAAAGGGAAAAAAAAAAGATGGAAATGGAAGAAGGTGCACCAACTGTCAGTGATGCTGTGCCTTATTCCTTTCATGCAGTCATTGCTCTGCACTGATGTTCTTTTGAAGATAGATTACATCTTGTTTTAGGTGCACGAGTACCGTACCTGTGCCTTTTGCACATCAAATGGCTCATCTAGACAAAATGGGAATGTAACACTGTACCACCATTACCATTAACTGTGTAAGGGACATCCTCTTTGCTTGCCTCTTCTCTGACTTTATTGTGTTTGGTGTGAGTACTGTACCTGTTCTTGTGTACTAGTGTTCTTCTTCTCTGTCTATCTAACCCACCCTTCCATTTGTGCCTCTTTTGTTGCCCTCTGTGATGTGTATGTGTTCCAATGGTGTGTATCTGTGGTGTGTGTGTGTGTGTGTTGTATCTGCACAGTTAACTATTGAAACAGACAAGCTCAAAGAGGCTCAGAGACTCATCAGGGAATCTGAAGCCAAGGTGGGTGTCCTCTTTGCATGTGCGGCCCTTCACATAATCTCACATTTAATCACCTGCGATTCCAAGTAAATATTAAAGCAACTGGATTGTGGTGCTTGAAATCTTTTGTTGGAGAAGACTCCCAACCGATTGTGAGACTGATCCTTTGTTCTCTATCTCTGCATGTTTGCCCTGCACCGTATTATCATTACCCCTAAATTCAAGTGATATTTGCGATGTGTAGTGTCTCTAATCTTCTTAATGCAAGAAAAAAAATCATCACCTATACTGTATTTGTTCAGTAGATATGAATTAATGCCATATGTGCCTCTCAAATTGACTAATCCACCAAAACACACTTCAGAAAAAACCCTAAATATTTCAAGATATTTGATCAAGCTGGAGAATATAACAGTTGAAAGCTATGCAGAACTCCAGAGTTGTTTTTAGCCACACACATTACCTGCATGCTTAATGCAATTTTCATAAGTAAACACCTGTGATTGAATTTCTCTATCAAAGGTAAGATTGGGGCAAAGATTTAATCACATAGCTTTCAGAGTTAATTACCTGCCACGCTGACCTCCCCATTGAGTCCAGAAGTGTATTAATCCAAATTGGATGGGTTAGATTTCATATTAGCCTGATTGTCTACTTTACATACAGCTCCAGATGGTGTCGGCTAAAGTAACATCAGTTCAAAAAATATCACCTTCACAAGCTGGTCATAAACATGCAGATAAAAACACACTGGAAGATGCACAAATTACAAAGATGCAGAACTTAGAAAGTGTGTGGGAAGGAGACATTTTCAGGTCTTACATCATGTAATTAATTCTATTTCTACTGTATATCTGTCCTGTCTGTGTATCTACTGAAAGATATGTTTGTACATATACTTTTTAAAAATTTGCTAGTTCAGATACGTACCTCCTGCTTCTTAATTACAACGCAAACCCCAAAATCTGATGTTGCCCCACATGAATTCATAATGGTCATACTGATTTATGGCAATACACAATTATTTGTTTGCTGTACAACTTTTTGGAGGATGTTTGTTTTTTACATCTGGGGAAGGAGACGCCAGTGGCGATGGTATTGGATCCCAAGAGTTCCACGGTACACTGGGCATATTATTGTTGGGTAGAAGAGGGAGAGGTGGAGAGAGAGAGATAGAGGCTCGGCGGGCCCCATGGTATGGAAACAACTGTGCTCTAATTTAGCAGCTAATTTGCTTCCATTCTCTCATATTAATCTTAAAAGAGAAAACGGGCCACGGAGGGCTCCAGATTGACAGACATGTAATCACTGGATGTGGATTTCCACTGAAGGGCTCTGGGCAATCTGCGTAAGAAGCTCCTTGCAGAACACCTTTTTAATTTTGGCCCTAATAAACAATCCACCAATGCCATTATGTAATGAAACACTACGTAATGTCTTTAAATATGAAGCCAATTACATTGTACGCACACAATCAAGTGACTTGGGGAAAATGCACAGAGCGGGGAATTGGTTTTGGAAATGAGAAGTGCGAATGGAAATGCTTTTTGGTAAGAGCCGGCTCCTAATCAGTTCTGAAGATCAAACCCCAAGCTGGGTGTTGGTAATTGTGGTATTTGCATAACCTTTTTTCCGTGAAATATTTTCTGTTGGCCTTACGATCACAGACTACCTGTGTGCTGACACGTCAAAGGACTGAAAGACTTTGTCTTATCTGTCTCGGGTCATAATTACATCCCTGTCCACTGTTTAATAGCCCACTATTGTGAGGACTCATAATGAAGAATTGATGGGAAGAAACATTCTTATCTCTTGCACATTAAAGCAGTAGTTTTTCACAAGTTTTTGGCCAACATTTTGCTTACAAGCACATTCATTGGGATTCATGAACAGCAACTTTTCAGTAAAGCAGCATTTTATTAGACTAGAATTCTAGTTTTTGGTATATATGCAATAATTGGTGTAAATGCAATAATAAACAAATGCTGATGATTTCAGTGCAGTTTTTGCACATTGCGGCTAAGAGGTATTTTAACATAGTGAAATTACAAAAGAAAAGTAAAAAATAAATCGGAGTTATCATTACATTGAATAAACATTTTTCACAAAAATGAAATATTATCATGTCACTGTGCCAGAAGCCTCCCATTTCATGTCTCATATATATAGTCAACACAGCAATTATCCATAAGCACAGTGACTATAAAAGTGACTGTGTCCTCAAAGTGAATTTAGAAATCCTTTAGGAAGTCACAGCTCTTTATATTCTCTAAGAGTGTCCTGTTTTACACAAGTGTATTTAGTTCTGCCTCTGAAGTTCACCTCTGAGAGTCTATATGAATATATATGAGAAGAGTTATTCAAGGACTTACTAACATAGGTCACAGTGTAAAATTACAAAATGCAACAATATCTGGTCAAAGGACAAGAATAGAATAGATTAGAATAGATCTTTATTGATATTTTTACAGGTACAGGACAGTACAAGTACACTGGAATTTGTGCACAAAAGATTTTAATAATACACACTTTTGGAAATATAAAGACATGACTGCATTAAACTGTTGCTGTGATTGTAATTCTGGGACGAGAATAAAAAAGTATGAATGTAAATGAAAAAGTCACATTTACAAGTTATGTCCTAGAAAAATATGTCAAATAATTCTAAGCAAACATATTTTGTCTTGCTTCTTCTAATCACAGGACTCATAATAAAGCCTGATTGGTATAAAATAAAAAGTCATGGGACCATTGACACGACCTGCTGAGTGTTCAGAACCTGCTTGAAACAGGAACCTTTCCTAATCCTCAACATTGCAGTGGCACAAACATCAAGTCACTGAAATAATAGCGTGGTGCCTTCAGTGAAACATTGTCACAGCACAAAGAGGAGCTTTACATTAGGGAACATCAGATTCAGGTTTGGATTCAATCAGATATGTCGGCCACCACTGACATTTCTGTCCTGTATTTGCAGATTGCAGCAGGCCCCGCTGCAACAGGAGCACCACCTCCACCACCTCTACCAGGGGCTGCAGGAGCTCCACCTCCTCCTCCACCACCTCCCCCACCACCAGGTGGCTGTCCCCCTCCTCCACCTCCTCCCCCTC